>JABYQS010000490.1:0-20610 GCA_022592435.1 Cerioporus squamosus
TCAGACTTCATCACGTCGCGGGGCATGGTTTCTCAGGATAGGTCTGATCTCAATGCAATATTCACTACACCATCTATTCCACGCGTGTTCTGCTTCAGAACCATGCATTCTCGACACTCTGCCTCGTCAGGAGTGAGTCCGTAGTCCCTTGCGTGATTACTCAAAGTCTCGCACGGTAGACAACCACACTGCTGGCTGAGCCTGATGAGCACCAACGGCAGTGTGTCCGACTTCCATCGCCTCGTAATAAGCTCCTTGATCCGCCTCCGCTTCATCTCGTCAGGGTCGCGCGTTTTTGTGACGTGTGCTGTGGAAGCGACGCTTGGTTGCAGCTAGTGCTAATCAGAGGTGTCGTGAGCCTTGATCTCATGATTCATGGCGACCCGTCTCGCCAAGCAAGCATGTCAGATAGATGGCTTCATAGAGAATGCCTATGGTCCAGGCGAGCTACTCCAATGTTGAGCTACTCGCCGTAGGTACAGTAGACACTCTGGTCGCAGATGAGCAGGTTTGCGGTACGGACAGTGCTGTACACCACAGGAGCAGTGTCGAGTGTATCAGACGGCTCAGGAACATGCTGCTGACCTTCTCCGGACTCGGAGCCACCGCTAGGCTCGTAGTACTTCCAAAATGTCGTGAAACAATTCTGTCTGGACTCTGGCTCGCCCGCCGCCAAGAGTTGAGCCGCCTTCCATCTTGTCACATTGTTTGCGGCGGACGCGAATCCGGCCTGGGCCCTGGCTGTGTCACTCGGATACCATCCATGGCCAACAGATTATCTGCGCTGCACGGTTTCCATGTAGTATGCACCGGAGGTCGCATGCTTGTGCGGAATCTCATATGCTAACCACCGCTTTTTGTAGCAGCATTATAATACTTGAACCCATGGAAGCTGACTGAACTCCCGCTGAGCATCATTGCTCTCTTGAATGCTTGTGTCGGGCAGAAGGTGCCCGCTCCGTACCGCACGCATCCGCCGACCGCGGTAGCGTCGGAAGTGCATCCGACATAGACTATTCAGGTTCACACCTTCCGATCTGCAGGCTCGCATCGAGGCCTCGGTGAGTGCCTGGGCGCAAATTCCTGGGCGCTGACTTGAAACGCACTCGCCAGAAGGACCGCTTGCTCGTCGCAAACCCGGAATATGGCACGCAGAGCAGTCTCATCCAGGATCCCTTGTGTTGCTCGCTCTGCCCCTCAGTATGCCAGCTATAATGACTCCAGCAGTGCAAACTGGTATACCGCACAGACTACAGACGATGTACGCTGTGACATCCTCGTGAATCTTTAGCGTCTGTCCGCAGAGTTGCTATCTCGAGATCATCCGAGTTCAATGTGAAGCACGGCAAGTAAGCGAGCACGTTGTCCAAGGTCAACCGCTTTCTACGGTATCTCATGGGAGAGTTCAGGATTCTCTCTCGCATAGCTATAGCCTGACGTGCGCGCATGAGGCGATTCGATATTCGCTTCTCTTGCCAGATTCACACAGCACATTTGTCATTTGACATGCGGGTTTACTCAATACATACAAGCTGTAGCTGGACGACAAGAATACCAGTCCCATAGTCATTCCCCTAGTACGTCGAACAATATGCCTTCAAGCACATCTAAAGCCATAAGTAGTGTGGAGGCTCGAGGTGCAAAGTAACCGCGCACGGAACCCATCTGGCAAGTCGCACCGAGACTCCGAGTACCGGTCTCGAGACCTAGCTAAGTGGCTACAGGGTGAGGTTAGCAGAAACCTGAAACAGGTGCGAGAGAAGCGGACAAGAGCCTCGCTTCTTGTGTTGCACACGCATGCGGGTCCTCTGGTTCCAGCCCCAGGGGCCAGGGCTGCGTCTGTACAACACTCTGCCGGGTGGATGCCTACTGGCCGACTCGGAGAAGCGGATTCCGGCGCACAAGGAATACTCACCGGAATGAGAGGACCGAAGATCACATGTCGCATATGTTAGATGCGTACGGTGCGAGCGGAGGCGATGATGCTCTGCCATGATCGGGGTTAGATGAGCGTCGCGAGAAGTCCTGAGAAGTTACGTGGACTTGCGGCAAGACGGGAGCAGCAGCGATGCGAAGCTATGCGCGAACGAAGCGGCGAAGAGCCACATTCTGCTGACATGACACACGCATGACGTCGCAACCCTGCTTGTCTGTCATTTCCCCGCAAGAACGTAGAGACGACACTCTCTATGCACGGCCAGGGATGTCGCTTGATAACTTATTACACTGCAGAGGCAGTGAAGGAGCGTCAACGAAGTTCGGGATACTCACTTGCACATCCCCGACTCCCGAAAGTACAAGTCAACTGATTCTGTGTGTCCGCCCGTGAAAAGGATGAGGCACTGCCAAGACGGAGGTTAGCATTGCAGGCGAGATGAGAGCCTCACTTCTCGCTCCGTGCATAAGCGGGCACGGCCTCCGGTTCCACACCAGCGGTTCCGTGGAACCACGAATGCCGGAACTCTGCGGGCGAGCCCCAAGCCCCAGCGCGACGATCGCAGGCCGAACGCCGAGCCTGAGCGAAGCGAAGCGACGCGTCAGCTCAGCTGCTCGACCATAAATACTAGTCAGGCTGAGAACGACTCACCTTCGTGGACGACTCCTTCCTTGTCCTGCTCGTGTCCTCTTCCTTCCCCTCCCTTCGTCGCCTGTCACAGACTCGCCGCCGTCGTCCGGAGGCTCGACCACATACAGACCAGGATATGCTCGCCGTGCTCTACCGTCTACTCGACTGCCTCCCCTCGCGGCGTGCTTCGACAACGTCGCTGCATGTTCTAGTCCAGCGTCGCCGTCCTGTACACAAGGTCAGTGTTCATGTCATGCGGACAAGCTCGCGGCGCTCACGCGAACTTTGGCAGACATTCGAATTCGTGACGACATAGCGTCGTGGTGTG
Source organism: Cerioporus squamosus (assembly GCA_022592435.1). Lineage (NCBI taxonomy): Eukaryota > Fungi > Basidiomycota > Agaricomycetes > Polyporales > Polyporaceae > Cerioporus > Cerioporus squamosus. Next base: position 2,895 of record JABYQS010000490.1, read on the forward strand.
CTTCATCCGCAACTCTACCAGCAAGATGGTATCCTTCGATGGTAAGTACTAGGTCTGCTCGTGCAAAGGAGCTCGTCACTTACGTGGACGTTGCAGACTTGCCGTGCGCCGCCATGAGTGTCGGACTGCTCAGTCGATGGGCGGCGGGACTACAGGACGACGTGCGACGAAGTCGTTCGCACCTTCACAGATGTTCGGCTTCGTGACTACGTAACATCGCAGTCTGCTTCGTCCACAATCCTACAAGTAAGATGATAGTGTACGATCATTAGAACTCTGTTCGTGCGAAGAACCTCGTCACTTACCTGGGCGATGAAGACCCGTCGGGCGCCGCCAAGAGTGTCGGACCGCTCCGTGCGATAGGCGGCGGGGCTAAAGAATGGTCTGGGTCATGGACGACGCGCGACGAAGTCGTTTGCCACGAAGACTCGCCGCTTCGGTCTCTGTCTCGGCTGATCCAAACGGAATGGAACCTGGGTAGCCCCTCGAGTACGGTAGAACTGTGAGTATCTCCAGCCCATGTCTGCATACGAGGAAACGTACTATGCTGTTCGAATGTGGTGTGGCCTCCAACGGGACTCGCCGTGTGAGCCTCGGAATGGCTGCGTGTGCTTGCGTGAATCGACTGGCAGAGCCATCATTAGTTACCTCGACGACACTGCACAGAGGGAACGGCTAGTGAAGCTCGTCGCTTACCTGGACGTCGCAAAGCCGTCGGGCGCCACCATCATGAGTGTCCGACCGCTCGGTAGATGGGCGGCGGGACTACGGAACGGTCCAGGTCTGCGACCAAGTCGTTTGCCGCGAAGACTTACTGCTTCAGCCGCTATGTCGGGTGATCCACACGGAACGGAACCTGGGTAGATATTCGAGTACAATAGAACTGTCAGTATAAGCCCACAGTGTCTGCATACAATAGAACGTACCATGCTATTCGAATGCGATGCGGTGTCCTGTGGGACTCACCGTAAGAGCCCCGGAAACCCTGTGTGTGCTTGCGTGAGTCGACTGGCAGAGACTTCGTCACTTACCCAGATGACGCTGCACAGAGGGCGCGGCGGGTCAACTTTCCCCTCAACGTCGCGGGCGAATCCTCGTTCACACAGGACTGCACCACCGACATACGGCGGTGAACGGCGAGGGTGGTGACCGACGGGACAGGACCGGGTAAAGGGAGCACTTCATCCGGCTACACTTGCTACAGTAGCCGGTTGGAGACACGTTGCACGACGCGTATTGGGAGAGCCGCACGCGAAAGCGAGATCTACGGAGGGTGGCACGGAGGCAGCATGAGACCGATGGTCGATGTTCAGCGAGAACAGTCAGCATACCATTCTTTGTTTGTGAGGTCGCGTTGAGTCGGCTGCCATACTTCCTCACGCTCCGGCGCAGTACTGGAGTTTCTCACTGTTGGCTCGCCGGACATGGGTAAGAAGCACGCTTGGAAAAGGTAGACGAGTAGAAATATCGACTAACCTTGATCCCCAAGCCGGCACGGTGTCCGGAGCGCGGAGGCTGTGCTCGAGGCTCCCGATAACCTCGGCCCGCCACGACTTCATGCGGTTGTCATTGAAGGGTCCAAGTAGTATCTTCCGGGTTCCAGCTGCGAGGCCATCAGTTAGTATGAGACAGTTCAGAGGGCTGAAATAGAGGCCCGACAGGCCCCGCCTTCACTGTCGCGAGAGCGAAACACTCTATTGTGCTGGGTTGAACCATCGACATCGGAATGACGATGGGTTCAGGACCCTGAGGTCAAACAACGCACCACACGGCGACGAACGGCGAGGGTGAACGCGTCTTCTGTGGCGTAGCCGCGCTATAAAGAGCAGCAAGGTCATCTGAGTCTCCCCGAGAACGTTATGCGCCCAGACTGCATTCAGTTGGCGACTCCTGCTTCTATCCATCACAAGACGTTTGACAGAAAAGCAAATGGTTACGTTGTCCCGCGATGTCTGCACAACGTACCTAGTACCTACAACCACCTCCTCCACCCGCTCTCGTCCCACGCCTTTTCGAACTCCTCGGCAGAGAACTTCTGCACCGCCCACGTTCTTGCCCGCTTCCGCATGGCGATATCATCTTCAGGTGATAGGTTTAGGACGGTGTGGAACGCTTCTGCGAATGTTTCCGGGGACGTCGCGTGGTACCCCGTAGGCTCCCCATCCAGGGGCACAACAATGTCGAGGAGCGGCCCGCCGGACGCGTGTGCGACTGGTATAACCCCTGCCGCCTGAGAGCGTGAAGGTGAGCAAGACGCATATCGAAGGTCAGGTACGATGCTCACCATGAACTCGACTACGTTGATGCCGAAGTGCTCGTCGACCATCGTGCTCAGACCAATGCTCGCCCTCGACAGCCAGTTAAGTACCTGAGGATACGATGCGTTCACGACGAACTCTGTCTGGTCCTACGCGCGACGAGCATGAACGATGGAGCCGTGTGGTGGTGAGAACAGTAGCATACCTTGATGTTGAGCTCTTTTGCTAACTCGCGCAGCTCCTCCACCCGCGTCGCATCACCGACGTTTCGGCTCCCGCCGACCAGAACGAGTTTGACCGAGGATGGCCCCTGGCCACGATACTCTGGGTGTGCCTCCAGCAGCTTGTGGAACGAGCGCAGCTGTGCCGCATGATCTTTCTCTGGTCTGAACTGGGCGATGCTCAGGATGACTCGCTCGCGGCCTTCGAGCGGGAACACTGCCATCTGCCGAGTGTCACAGGATGGATATACGATCTGCGCTGCAACTGGACAATCCGAGCGCTTTCGGGACAACAACTCGAGCAGGACTAGGGGAGGAAGGAGATGGATCGCGTCAAGAAGAGGGTCAGTGTGCTGCAAGATGGAGTCGATGTGGTTCTTGGTCCAGGAGGAGTTGACCATGATGAAGCGAGCTTGGCGGAGGGAGTAGGCGTAGTAGTACATGAATAGGCGGTAATATCTGGAGAAGAACCATGTTCGTCACGAGTGGTCATCATGCCAGCGATGGTCGCGCGACGTACAAGAGTTTACCGGTGCTGAGGACAGAAGAAGAGGAGATGGCTGCAGAGTTGGTGACTCCCGCAGTACGAGACTTGACGCGGGACAGCATCGTTGTGCTGATTGTCGGGTAGTGGACATATGCGCCCACTGGAATGTTGCCCAGCAGAGAGACAACGGGGAAGGTGAAAGCGTAACCCATGGTGTCTACGCGCATATATCAGCATCGCGGAGAATGCTGGAGGGAGAGTACGCGCATATAACCAGCAGCACGCAACTCACCGACGAATAGGTCCGGGACGAGGTACGCCATGGCCTCCCATGCAAGATACATGGAGCCTATACTCTGTCCCAGGAGAGTGAACCTCGGCCATGTCGAGTCCTCCACCAGATAGCGCGACTCGAGGAACACGAGATGGAGGGTCTTCGGGGAGAGCTCGATGTCGAACCGAGTCTTGACCTTCTCGATGATCTGCTCTCGCGAGCAGGCGACGGCGCAGAGAGAGCAGCGGACGAGGGGCTGGACGCGCCCCACTCCGATCGCGATCGACGCCGCCGCTCGGGCGCTCCGGACGTGCAGGAGTCCTGCTCTCGCTCTTGGACCCGCGATCTCGTCTCCACGCGATGCTTGTTCCAGCGAGAGAGTTTTTCTTATGGGCATCTACGGCGGGTCGAGCGAGTACCGCGCGTGGCGGGTGGAGAGAGTACCGCGCGTGGCGGGTCGAGCGGGTACCGCGGGCGGGTGCAGACTCGGAGTATGGGCGTCGCAGGCTCGCGATCCGCACACTCGCACTCGCCTCGGGATGCGTGTATGCGTCGCAGGTGCTCGAGGGTACGTTACATGCGCTGTAGCTACAGTCCTCGCCCGAGAATACACTCCGATTTCCGCATAGCACCCTCCGCCTGTGGGCGCCTAAGCACCGCGCTCCTCTGCTCTCGACCACCACCACCCGCCAACTTCCCCTCCTCCGCCCGCTCGGAGACGCCAGAAAAGCGTGTCAAAGAAGTGTCAGACTCTGGAGAACGCGCCGCAGCGACTGCCCGGGCCAGCAAGGCCGCAGAAAGCGCGTCGTGTCCGCGGCACGCGAGTACAACCATGCTGGTATGCATGTGGAGCTCACACACGCTGCCGCGTTGTCTCCCTGCTCTGAACTGTACTCACGCGACTTCGTTGCAGCAACAGTCTTCGCCGCCGCCCGGAAGGACAGGACTCAACTTCGCGGCGACGGTCTCCGGGACAGCATGGTGCGTCCTGACAACGCGAGACCCACAGAGATCGTGCCCGTACGTTCTCGGACACAATCTGCGCTGTCGTGCGCAGTGCTCAGCCGCATTTCTAGCCGCAGCGCCCTCAACGCGTGGCGAGTTCGCTGCTGACGACGACAGTCGCGTCGGACACAGCGACCGGTGAGTACCCAGACCGCGAGCATCCCATCGCCTATGACGTGTGCTCACAGTCTTGACGCGAAGCTCTGCAGGGACGCGCTCTGACACGGTCAAAATGAACGCGAGAGCTTGCTCTGCGCCCCTGCACAAGTGCTCAGAACTGAGCCCTGTTAACATGCGCGACGCTGTCAGGCGGGAAGACTGGCAGGCCGAGAATCGCACAAACGACCTTGTGCATACTTCAGAATGTCGCCGCGCTCATGCGTTGAACTGATGGGATCACTTCCAGCGACGACGCATTGAATGCAAAGCGGAGCTGCCCACACGCGCTCGCGGCGACGACGATTACCCCGAGAGTATGACAGGTGGTGAGAGCCCAGGCCCACTCGATCCGACTCTCAGGACGGCTGCTCGAGGTCTCGCCGCGAATCCCTGCAAGACGCGACAAATCGCGTCTAACACGGCTGCATTGGACTCGCCGCCTCGGGAAGGACGTGGACGTGTACCCGAGTCGCAGTCTACGTGCAGTGCGTATCCGATCCCAGCTCCTCTCTGCGGGACACTGACGCCTCCTCCTTCTACCTATGCCTTGGTCCTCCGCTTGACAGGTACACATCCACGTCGGCCTCGAGGACTCCATGAACAGCGAGCATGACACCCGCTCGAGCAGTCGCGCACGACAAGACCGGGGCACGGGTGGCGAGAGACATCCAGTAGACACGTCCGCAACGAAGACACTCGAGCTCACGACGCGCCGCACGAGCAGTACGACACGCTCTCCCCCGCCGCCGACGACGAATGTCCGTGCCCTCTCCCTGGCCGCATCCCCTCTCGAGAAGCACGAAGATCGGTAAACGTGAGTACTCACCTGTACCTCTGAACTTGCGACGCGGCCCAGCGTGAATGTAAGCGAGATGGAGCACGACGAGCTGGGGTGGGTGGGTGGCGAGAGAAAGGAAGGCAAGACGAGCCGGGCGAGCGTGAGGAGGAGAAGCCAGCGCGGGCAGAGCAAACAAGAGCAAAGATGCGCGGTGGCTTCCTCGCATGGGAGTTGCCGTTGTTTGCATGTCGCGTTTTGCGCTAACCCTCTCGCTTGGAGGCGGAACCCCGACGGGCATCTCCCGTCAGAGTGGCTCTCCGACCTCCTCGGCTCCACTCCCTTGCCGGCCGTCGCTCGCTGACGCACTCGCCACAAACGGCCGTCTAGGCGTGCAAGAGAGCGTGCACTTCTCGGACGGTCTTCCTCGCTCTCACTCGCGCGAACTAATCCGTTACGCTGGGGCACGACGCAGAACCATGCTCGCGAGACGAGCTACAGAGCATAACATCGCGTAATCTAACGTACTCGACGTCTACAGGACCATTCAGAACATCACCGCACGTCCGTCTTCCAACACGCGTCCCAGGTCGCGATCCATCGGCACCGAGCCTCCCGGCGCAGAGTCGTCCTCCCAGACATACTGCGACGTCTTTACGCCGGTCTTTGGGTTGCGGAACCGGCGCACACGGGCGGTGTTGTTGTCCGCACGCTGTCCGAGTCGCGGGAGCGGGGACTCGTCGACATGACGCCGCTTGGCAGCTCGGCCACCGCAAGACTCGTCGGCGCGACGACGCTTCTTCGCTGGCGGCGGAGGCGTCGGGCAGCGCACGACAGTGCCGGGAGCAGAGACGTGCATGACGAGCGTACCGACGACCCAGCGCGCGTCCGTGTGCGGAGCGATCTCCCGGCGAGGCGGGACTGGGGTGCTCGGGAGAACGCTGCGGTGGTCGACCCGCGCGTTGTGCAACTCCTCGGGAGTCGCGTCGCGCCAGCGCAGCGTCCCGTCCTTCCACAGCTGGAGCAGCTGCTCGACCGGCTCGACGCCGCCTGGGATCCGGGACAGCTCGCCAAACAGGATGTGCGCCGGCCACCCTACGAGCAGCTTCCCCTCGCCAATGACGATATTCTCGACAAAGGAGCGCTCCTCCCAGTGCATCGACACGTCCTCCTTGCCCGTAGACGTGGCTGTCGAGGTGAGTGGCATGAGAGACAGGTGAGCAGACGAATAGACGGCAGACGCACCAAGGCCCCGGATGATCTTCTTGCGCAGCTTCTTGCGCTTTCTCTCTCGCGGCTGCATGGAGACGTCCTCGTCGCTGCTGCACGAGTCCGACGCGTCGGTAGGCTGTATCTGGGAGAGGGGTGCCCTCGTCTGCGCAGAGGACGACGACATGTACGCAGGTTTAGGCGGCGGGGGTGCGCAGAGGTGCCGGTAAGGGTGAACGGAGGGGAAGGCAAGTCCGCTTCAACTTCATGTCCGGTATATGACTCGGCGGTCGACATCGAGAAGCAAGGAGTGCGCCCGCTCCGCCAGCCCGCTCATCGCGCACTCCGTCACATCGCGTACACGGTCAGTGCATCTCGGCAATGGTGGATCGCGGACCGCCCCGCAGGGTCCGTATCCTCGAGGCAAGTACGTTTCACTTTGCAGTTGTCTACAGTAGTGCTCGAGAGCTGACAAGCTGTGTTCGTGCCACAGTAACCTTCTACTTGCGCAGAGCTACTCAGACCCACCAGATCGGTGACTCGCGCTCGGTCGAGGGTACACCACGTTAGGCCCTCTAGCTTGCGCCGCTCTCGAGCGCGACCGGCGGCCTGTGTCGCAGAGGACAAGAGTGCGCGGGCTCACGATATGCCACGCGCGGACAGCCGAGTGGCTTCGGGACAACGCGAAGAGTCCGGGTTCGAAGGGAACATCGGCTGGCAGCCAACCGAGGTCCTCGTGAGTACGATCTCATCATACTCTGAGCCCTGTCGCAAGCACGATGTCGGAAACGCCGCGGCGGTCTCGTAGAATGCTCAATATTGCAGGTAAGCTACTCCGCGCTCGAGTTATCAAGCAGGGAGTATACATCTGAGAGCCACGCTGAGGACATGGGCAGACCTCGGATCCCAGCTGTCGCAGAGCAGCTCCGTCACGCTCGCAGACTCCGGGAGCCGATCCGCTGCATCGCGTGCATGGTGGGTGTGTCATGGCGGAGACAGATCTCGGCTGAGCAATATCCAAGGACCGTCGCGGGGCATGGTTTCTCAGGATAGGTCTGATCTCAATGCAATATTCACTACACCATCTATTCCACGCGTGTTCTGCTTCAGAACCATGCATTCTCGACACTCTGCCTCGTCAGGAGTGAGTCCGTAGTCCCTTGCGTGATTACTCAAAGTCTCGCACGGTAGACAACCACACTGCTGGCTGAGCCTGATGAGCACCAACGGCAGTGTGTCCGACTTCCATCGCCTCGTAATAAGCTCCTTGATCCGCCTCCGCTTCATCTCGTCAGGGTCGCGCGTTTTTGTGACGTGTGCTGTGGAAGCGACGCTTGGTTGCAGCTAGTGCTAATCAGAGGTGTCGTGAGCCTTGATCTCATGATTCATGGCGACCCGTCTCGCCAAGCAAGCATGTCAGATAGATGGCTTCATAGAGAATGCCTATGGTCCAGGCGAGCTACTCCAATGTTGAGCTACTCGCCGTAGGTACAGTAGACACTCTGGTCGCAGATGAGCAGGTTTGCGGTACGGACAGTGCTGTACACCACAGGAGCAGTGTCGAGTGTATCAGACGGCTCAGGAACATGCTGCTGACCTTCTCCGGACTCGGAGCCACCGCTAGGCTCGTAGTACTTCCAAAATGTCGTGAAACAATTCTGTCTGGACTCTGGCTCGCCCGCCGCCAAGAGTTGAGCCGCCTTCCATCTTGTCACATTGTTTGCGGCGGACGCGAATCCGGCCTGGGCCCTGGCTGTGTCACTCGGATACCATCCATGGCCAACAGATTATCTGCGCTGCACGGTTTCCATGTAGTATGCACCGGGAGGTCGCATGCTTGTGGCGGAATCTCATATGGCTAACCACCGCTTTTTGTAGCAGCATTATAATACTTGAACCCATGGAAGCTGACTGAACTCCCGCTGAGCATCATTGCTCTCTTGAATGCTTGTGTCGGGCAGAAGGTGCCCGCTCCGTACCGCACGCATCCGCCGACCGCGGTAGCGTCGGAAGTGCATCCGACATAGACTATTCAGGGTTCACACCTTCCGATCTGCAGGCTCGCATCGAGGCCTCGGTGAGTGCCTGGGCGCAAATTCCTGGGCGCTGACTTGAAACGCACTCGCCAGAAGGACCGCTTGCTCGTCGCAAACCCGGAATATGGCACGCAGAGCAGTCTCATCCAGGATCCCTTGTGTTGCTCGCTCTGCCCCTCAGTATGCCAGCTATAATGACTCCAGCAGTGCAAACTGGTATACCGCACAGACTACAGACGATGTACGCTGTGACATCCTCGTGAATCTTTAGCGTCTGTCCGCAGAGTTGCTATCTCGAGATCATCCGAGTTCAATGTGAAGCACGGCAAGTAAGCGAGCACGTTGTCCAAGGTCAACCGCTTTCTACGGTATCTCATGGGAGAGTTCAGGATTCTCTCTCGCATAGCTATAGCCTGACGTGCGCGCATGAGGCGATTCGATATTCGCTTCTCTTGCCAGATTCACACAGCACATTTGTCATTTGACATGCGGGTTTACTCAATACATACAAGCTGTAGCTGGACGACAAGAATACCAGTCCCATAGTCATTCCCCTAGTACGTCCGAACAATATGCCTTCAAGCACATCTAAAGCCATAAGTAGTGTGGAGGCTCGAGGTGCAAAGTAACCGCGCACGGAACCCATCTGGCAAGTCGCACCGAGACTCCGAGTACCGGTCTCGAGACCTAGCTAAGTGGCTACAGGTGAGGTTAGCAGAAACCTGAAACAGGTGCGAGAGAAGCGGACAAGAGCCTCGCTTCTTGTGTTGCACACGCATGCGGGTCCTCTGGTTCCAGCCCCAGGGGCCAGGGCTGCGTCTGTACAACACTCTGCCGGGTGGATGCCTACTGGCCGACTCGGAGAAGCGGATTCCGGCGCACAAGGAATACTCACCGGAATGAGAGGACCGAAGATCACATGTCGCATATGTTAGATGCGTACGGTGCGAGCGGAGGCGATGATGCTCTGCCATGATCGGGGTTAGATGAGCGTCGCGAGAAGTCCTGAGAAGTTACGTGGACTTGCGGCAAGACGGGAGCAGCAGCGATGCGAAGCTATGCGCGAACGAAGCGGCGAAGAGCCACATTCTGCTGACATGACACACGCATGACGTCGCAACCCTGCTTGTCTGTCATTTCCCCGCAAGAACGTAGAGACGACACTCTCTATGCACGGCCAGGGATGTCGCTTGATAACTTATTACACTGCAGAGGCAGTGAAGGAGCGTCAACGAAGTTCGGGATACTCACTTGCACATCCCCGACTCCCGAAAGTACAAGTCAACTGATTCTGTGTGTCCGCCCGTGAAAAGGATGAGGCACTGCCAAGACGGAGGTTAGCATTGCAGGCGAGATGAGAGCCTCACTTCTCGCTCCGTGCATAAGCGGGCACGGCCTCCGGTTCCACACCAGCGGTTCCGTGGAACCACGAATGCCGGAACTCTGCGGGCGAGCCCCAAGCCCCAGCGCGACGATCGCAGCCGAACGCCGAGCCTGAGCGAAGCGAAGCGACGCGTCAGCTCAGCTGCTCGGCCATAAATACTAGTCAGGCTGAGAACGACTCACCTTCGTGGACGACTCCTTCCTTGTCCTGCTCGTGTCCTCTTCCTTCCCCTCCCTTCGTCGCCTGTCACAGACTCGCCGCCGTCGTCCGGAGGCTCGACCACATACAGACCAGGATATGCTCGCCGTGCTCTACCGTCTACTCGACTGCCTCCCTCGCGGCGTGCTTCGACAACGTCGCTGCATGTTCTAGTCCAGCGTCGCCGTCCTGTACACAAGGTCAGTGTTCATGTCATGCGGACAAGCTCGCGGCGCTCACGCGAACTTTGGCAGACATTCGAATTCGTGACGACATAGCGTCGTGGTGTGGCTTCATCCGCAACTCTACCAGCAAGATGGTATCCTTCGATGGTAAGTACTAGGTCTGCTCGTGCAAAGGAGCTCGTCACTTACGTGGACGTTGCAGACTTGCCGTGCGCCGCCATGAGTGTCGGACTGCTCAGTCGATGGGCGGCGGGACTACAGGACGACGTGCGACGAAGTCGTTCGCACCTTCACAGATGTTCGGCTTCGTGACTACGTAACATCGCAGTCTGCTTCGTCCACAATCCTACAAGTAAGATGATAGTGTACGATCATTAGAACTCTGTTCGTGCGAAGAACCTCGTCACTTACCTGGGCGATGAAGACCCGTCGGGCGCCGCCAAGAGTGTCGGACCGCTCCGTGCGATAGGCGGCGGGCTAAAGAATGGTCTGGGTCATGGACGACGCGCGACGAAGTCGTTTGCCACGAAGACTCGCCGCTTCGGTCTCTGTCTCGGCTGATCCAAACGGAATGGGAACCTGGGTAGCCCCTCGAGTACGGTAGAACTGTGAGTATCTCAGGCCCATGTCTGCATACGAGGAAACGTACTATGCTGTTCGAATGTGGTGTGGCCTCCAACGGGACTCGCCGTGTGAGCCTCGGAATGGCTGCGTGTGCTTGCGTGAATCGACTGGCAGAGCCATCATTAGTTACCTCGACGACACTGCACAGAGGGAACGGCTAGTGAAGCTCGTCGCTTACCTGGACGTCGCAAAGCCGTCGGGCGCCACCATCATGAGTGTCCGACCGCTCGGTAGATGGGCGGCGGGACTACGGAACGGTCCAGGTCTGCGACCAAGTCGTTTGCCGCGAAGACTTACTGCTTCAGCCGCTATGTCGGGTGATCCACACGGAACGGAACCTGGGTAGATATTCGAGTACAATAGAACTGTCAGTATAAGCCCACAGTGTCTGCATACAATAGAACGTACCATGCTATTCGAATGCGATGCGGTGTCCTGTGGGACTCACCGTAAGAGCCCCGGAAACCCTGTGTGTGCTTGCGTGAGTCGACTGGCAGAGACTTCGTCACTTACCCAGATGACGCTGCACAGAGGGCGCGGCGGGTCAACTTTCCCCTCAACGTCGCGGGCGAATCCTCGTTCACACAGGACTGCACCACCGACATACGGCGGTGAACGGCGAGGGTGGTGACCGACGGGACAGGACCGGGTAAAGGGAGCACTTCATCCGGCTACACTTGCTACAGTAGCCGGTTGGAGACACGTTGCACGACGCGTATTGGGAGAGCCGCACGCGAAAGCGAGATCTACGGAGGGTGGCACGGAGGCAGCATGAGACCGATGGTCGATGTTCAGCGAGAACAGTCAGCATACCATTCTTTGTTTGTGAGGTCGCGTTGAGTCGGCTGCCATACTTCCTCACGCTCCGGCGCAGTACTGGAGTTTCTCACTGTTGGCTCGCCGGACATGGGTAAGCACGCTTGGAAAAGGTAGACGAGTAGAAATATCGACTAACCTTGATCCCCAAGCCGGCACGGTGTCCGGAGCGCGGAGGCTGTGCTCGAGGCTCCCGATAACCTCGGCCCGCCACGACTTCATGCGGTTGTCATTGAAGGGTCCAAGTAGTATCTTCCGGGTTCCAGCTGCGAGGCCATCAGTTAGTATGAGACAGTTCAGAGGGCTGAAATAGAGGCCCGACAGTCCCCGCCTTCACTGTCGCGAGAGCGAAACACTCTATTGTGCTGGGTTGAACCATCGACATCGGAATGACGATGGGTTCAGGACCCTGAGGTCAAACAACGCACCACACGGCGACGAACGGCGAGGGTGAACGCGTCTTCTGTGGCGTAGCCGCGCTATAAAGAGCAGCAAGGTCATCTGAGTCTCCCCGAGAACGTTATGCGCCCAGACTGCATTCAGTTGGCGACTCCTGCTTCTATCCATCACAAGACGTTTGACAGAAAAGCAAATGGTTACGTTGTCCCGCGATGTCTGCACAACGTACCTAGTACCTACAACCACCTCCTCCACCCGCTCTCGTCCCACGCCTTTTCGAACTCCTCGGCAGAGAACTTCTGCACCGCCCACGTTCTTGCCCGCTTCCGCATGGCGATATCATCTTCAGGTGATAGGTTTAGGACGGTGTGAAACGCTTCTGCGAATGTTTCCGGGGACGTCGCGTGGTACCCCGTAGGCTCCCCATCCAGGGGCACAACAATGTCGAGGAGCGGCCCACCGGACGCGTGCGCGACTGGTATAACCCCTGCCGCCTGAGAGCGTGAAGGTGAGCAAGACGCATATCGAAGGTCAGGTACGATGCTCACCATGAACTCGACTACGTTGATGCCGAAGTGCTCGTCGACCATCGTGCTCAGACCAATGCTCGCCCTCGACAGCCAGTTAAGTACCTGAGGATACGATGCGTTCACGACGAACTCTGTCTGGTCCTACGCGCGACGAGCATGAACGATGGAGCCGTGTGGTGGTGAGAACAGTAGCATACCTTGATGTTGAGCTCTTTTGCTAACTCGCGCAGCTCCTCCACCCGCGTCGCATCACCGACGTTTCGGCTCCCGCCGACCAGAACGAGTTTGACCGAGGATGGCCCCTGGCCACGATACTCTGGGTGTGCCTCCAGCAGCTTGTGGAACGAGCGCAGCTGTGCCGCATGATCTTTCTCTGGTCTGAACTGGGCGATGCTCAGGATGACTCGCTCGCGGCCTTCGAGCGGGAACACTGCCATCTGCCGAGTGTCACAGGATGGATACACGATCTGCGCTGCAACTGGACAATCCGAGCGCTTTCGGGACAACAACTCGAGCAGGACTAGGGGAGGAAGGAGATGGATCGCGTCAAGAAGAGGGTCAGTGTGCTGCAAGATGGAGTCGATGTGGTTCTTGGTCCAGGAGGAGTTGACCATGATGAAGCGAGCTTGGCGGAGGGAGTAGGCGTAGTAGTACATGAATAGGCGGTAATATCTGGAGAAGAACCATGTTCGTCACGAGTGGTCATCATGCCAGCGATGGTCGCGCGACGTACAAGAGTTTACCGGTGCTGAGGACAGAAGAAGAGGAGATGGCTGCAGAGTTGGTGACTCCCGCAGTACGAGACTTGACGCGGGACAGCATCGTTGTGCTGATTGTCGGGTAGTGGACATATGCGCCCACTGGAATGTTGCCCAGCAGAGAGACAACGGGGAAGGTGAAAGCGTAACCCATGGTGTCTACGCGCATATATCAGCATCGCGGAGAATGCTGGAGGGAGAGTACGCGCATATAACCAGCAGCACGCAACTCACCGACGAATAGGTCCGGGACGAGGTACGCCATGGCCTCCCATGCAAGATACATGGAGCCTATACTCTGTCCCAGGAGAGTGAACCTCGGCCATGTCGAGTCCTCCACCAGATAGCGCGACTCGAGGAACACGAGATGGAGGGTCTTCGGGGAGAGCTCGATGTCGAACCGAGTCTTGACCTTCTCGATGATCTGCTCTCGCGAGCAGGCGACGGCGCAGAGAGAGCAGCGGACGAGGGGCTGGACGCGCCCCACTCCGATCGCGATCGACGCCGCCGCTCGGGCGCTCCGGACGTGCAGGAGTCCTGCTCTCGCTCTTGGACCCGCGATCTCGTCTCCACGCGATGCTTGTTCCAGCGAGAGAGTTTTTCTTATGGGCATCTACGGCGGGTCGAGCGAGTACCGCGCGTGGCGGGTGGAGAGAGTACCGCGCGTGGCGGGTCGAGCGGGTACCGCGGGCGGGTGCAGACTCGGAGTATGGGCGTCGCAGGCTCGCGATCCGCACACTCGCACTCGCCTCGGGATGCGTGTATGCGTCGCAGGTGCTCGAGGGTACGTTACATGCGCTGTAGCTACAGTCCTCGCCCGAGAATACACTCCGATTTCCGCATAGCACCCTCCGCCTGTGGGCGCCTAAGCACCGCGCTCCTCTGCTCTCGACCACCACCACCCGCCAACTTCCCCTCCTCCGCCCGCTCGGAGACGCCAGAAAAGCGTGTCAAAGAAGTGTCAGACTCTGGAGAACGCGCCGCAGCGACTGCCCGGGCCAGCAAGGCCGCAGAAAGCGCGTCGTGTCCGCGGCACGCGAGTACAACCATGCTGGTATGCATGTGGAGCTCACACACGCTGCCGCGTTGTCTCCCTGCTCTGAACTGTACTCACGCGACTTCGTTGCAGCAACAGTCTTCGCCGCCGCCCGGAAGGACAGGACTCAACTTCGCGGCGACGGTCTCCGGGACAGCATGGTGCGTCCTGACAACGCGAGACCCACAGAGATCGTGCCGTACGTTCTCGGACACAATCTGCGCTGTCGTGCGCAGTGCTCAGCCGCATTTCTAGCCGCAGCGCCCTCAACGCGTGGCGAGTTCGCTGCTGACGACGACAGTCGCGTCGGACACAGCGACCGGTGAGTACCCAGACCGCGAGCATCCCATCGCCTATGACGTGTGCTCACAGTCTTGACGCGAAGCTCTGCAGGGACGCGCTCTGACACGGTCAAAATGAACGCGAGAGCTTGCTCTGCGCCCCTGCACAAGTGCTCAGAACTGAGCCCTGTTAACATGCGCGACGCTGTCAGGCGGGAAGACTGGCAGGCCGAGAATCGCACAAACGACCTTGTGCATACTTCAGAATGTCGCCGCGCTCATGCGTTGAACTGATGGGATCACTTCCAGCGACGACGCATTGAATGCAAAGCGGAGCTGCCCACACGCGCTCGCGGCGACGACGATTACCCCGAGAGTATGACAGGTGGTGAGAGCCCAGGCCCACTCGATCCGACTCTCAGGACGGCTGCTCGAGGTCTCGCCGCGAATCCCTGCAAGACGCGACAAATCGCGTCTAACACGGCTGCATTGGACTCGCCGCCTCGGGAAGGACGTGGACGTGTACCCGAGTCGCAGTCTACGTGCAGTGCGTATCCGATCCCAGCTCCTCTCTGCGGGACACTGACGCCTCCTCCTTCTACCTATGCCTTGGTCCTCCGCTTGACAGGTACACATCCACGTCGGCCTCGAGGACTCCATGAACAGCGAGCATGACACCCGCTCGAGCAGTCGCGCACGACAAGACCGGGGCACGGGTGGCGAGAGACATCCAGTAGACACGTCCGCAACGAAGACACTCGAGCTCACGACGCGCCGCACGAGCAGTACGACACGCTCTCCCCGCCGCCGACGACGAATGTCCGTGCCCTCTCCCTGGCCGCATCCCCTCTCGAGAAGCACGAAGATCGGTAAACGTGAGTACTCACCTGTACCTCTGAACTTGCGACGCGGCCCAGCGTGAATGTAAGCGAGATGGAGCACGACGAGCTGGGGTGGGTGGGTGGCGAGAGAAAGGAAGGCAAGACGAGCCGGGCGAGCGTGAGGAGGAGAAGCCAGCGCGGGCAGAGCAAACAAGAGCAAAGATGCGCGGTGGCTTCCTCGCATGGGAGTTGCCGTTGTTTGCATGTCGCGTTTTGCGCTAACCCTCTCGCTTGGAGGCGGAACCCCGACGGGCATCTCCCGTCAGAGTGGCTCTCCGACCTCCTCGGCTCCACTCCCTTGCCGGCCGTCGCTCGCTGACGCACTCGCCACAAACGGCCGTCTAGGCGTGCAAGAGAGCGTGCACTTCTCGGACGGTCTTCCTCGCTCTCACTCGCGCGAACTAATCCGTTACGCTGGGGCACGACGCAGAACCATGCTCGCGAGACGAGCTACAGAGCATAACATCGCGTAATCTAACGTACTCGACGTCTACAGGACCATTCAGAACATCACCGCACGTCCGTCTTCAACACGCGTCCCAGGTCGCGATCCATCGGCACCGAGCCTCCCGGCGCAGAGTCGTCCTCCCAGACATACTGCGACGTCTTTACGCCGGTCTTTGGGTTGCGGAACCGGCGCACACGGGCGGTGTTGTTGTCCGCACGCTGTCCGAGTCGCGGGAGCGGGGACTCGTCGACATGACGCCGCTTGGCAGCTCGGCCACCGCAAGACTCGTCGGCGCGACGACGCTCTTCGCTGGCGGCGGAGGCGTCGGGCAGCGCACGACAGTGCCGGGAGCAGAGACGTGCATGACGAGCGTACCGACGACCCAGCGCGCGTCCGTGTGCGGAGCGATCTCCCGGCGAGGCGGGACTGGGGTGCTCGGGAGAACGCTGCGGTGGTCGACCCGCGCGTTGTGCAACTCCTCGGGAGTCGCGTCGCGCCAGCGCAGCGTCCCGTCCTTCCACAGCTGGAGCAGCTGCTCGACCGGCTCGACGCCGCCTGGGATCCGGGACAGCTCGCCAAACAGGATGTGCGCCGGCCACCCTACGAGCAGCTTCCCCTCGCCAATGACGATATTCTCGACAAAGGAGCGCTCCTCCCAGTGCATCGACACGTCCTCCTTGCCCGTAGACGTGGCTGTCGAGGTGAGTGGCATGAGAGACAGGTGAGCAGACGAATAGACGGCAGACGCACCAAGGCCCGGATGATCTTCTTGCGCAGCTTCTTGCGCTTTCTCTCTCGCGGCTGCATGGAGACGTCCTCGTCGCTGCTGCACGAGTCCGACGCGTCGGTAGGCTGTATCTGGGAGAGGGGTGCCCTCGTCTGCGCAGAGGACGACGACATGTACGCAGGTTTAGGCGGCGGGGGTGCGCAGAGGTGCCGGTAAGGGTGAACGGAGGGGAAGGCAAGTCCGCTTCAACTTCATGTCCGGTATATGACTCGGCGGTCGACATCGAGAAGCAAGGAGTGCGCCCGCTCCGCCAGCCCGCTCATCGCGCACTCCGTCACATCGCGTACACGGTCAGTGCATCTCGGCAATGGTGGATCGCGGACCGCCCCGCAGGGTCCGTATCCTCGAGGCAAGTACGTTTCACTTTGCAGTTGTCTACAGTAGTCGAGAGCTGACAAGCTGTGTTCGTGCCACAGTAACCTTCTACTTGCGCAGAGCTACTCAGACCCACCAGATCGGTGACTCGCGCTCGGTCGAGGGTACACCACGTTGGCCCTCTAGCTTGCGCCGCTCTCGACGCGACCGGCGGCCTGTGTCGCAGAGGACAAAGTGCGCGGGCTCACGATATGCCACGCGCGGACAGCCGAGTGGCTTCGGGACAACGCGAAGAGTCCGGGTTCGAAGGGAACATCGGCTGGCAGCCAACCGAGGTCCTCGTGAGTACGATCTCATCATACTCTGAGCCCTGTCGCAAGCACGATGTCGGAAACGCCGCGGCGGTCTCGTAGAATGCTCAATATTGCAGGTAAGCTACTCCGCGCTCGAGTTATCAAGCAGGGAGTATACATCTGAGAGCCACGCTGAGGACATGGGCAGACCTCGGATCCCAGCTGTCGCAGAGCAGCTCCGTCACGCTCGCAGACTCCGGGAGCCGATCCGCTGCATCGCGTGCATGGTGGGTGTGTCATGGCGGAGACAGATCTCGGCTGAGCAATATCCAAGGACCGTCGCGGGGCATGGTTTCG
>JABYQS010000491.1:0-20598 GCA_022592435.1 Cerioporus squamosus
GTCTGCCTGGAGGGGCGATGCCTTATTGCCAAATGCAGTAAGTGAAATTCAAACTCAGTCAGGTCAAGTCAGGGCTACACCTATAGCTCAACTGCCCCATTCTTCACTCGCTTTACTTACTTCGTTCAATGGGCGAGTAGAAGGTGATTAGATCAGTTATAGGGTACTGGACTTGACCGCTGCTTAGTTTATGTCATAGTACTGCCTGGTAAGTAATACACAAGAGTCCGAGCCCACATGGCAAAGTATAATCTACTTCTCCGAGTCAGAAGCGTCCTCGTCTGCTCCCAGATAGCAATCCATCAAAGAGTAGCTTCCAACTACCCCACCAAGCCGCTCCGGTGCACAATACTCGTATACGCTGCATGAACCATCAGGTTATCCCGGTACGACAGTTCTATCCCATCAAATGCCAAGTCCGAGCCCGTCTGCGCGGAGTCGTCTCGGAAGCTGTGGTTGTACGTTCGGTTGTAGAACGTACGAAGGCGCGGCAGTGACTAAAATTGGACAATTGCGCGGGTAGGAAGTCCGATATGTCTGGCGACGCTCGACCTATATGCTAGCGCTGGGTTTCGTTAGCATGGCCTTATAGCTCAGTGGTAGAGCATGCGATTGCAGTGGACCATCCATTATCGCAGGGTCCCGTGTTCGAACCACGGTGGGGCCTTTCCTTTTGGACGTGCTGAAGCCACTTAGCGCCTTGCTCTGAATCCTTGGTTCACTCAGCACTGTAGGTATTTTGTCCCAGTCTCCCCATGCCCACAGCACTTTCTTGTTGCCAACCAAGCGAATGCCTGGGGCTTTTTCTTCGAAAGCACCGACGCTGGGCCCATGGCCAGATCATGACTTTCTTCCTTCAGCGGCGGCGGCTCGCCGAAGGCATTAGAGACTATTTGCAGCGGGTTCCGAACGGGCTCGAGATACGGTGATCTCAGCATTGGTTGGAGTCGCGGGGGTATGACGGCTGTACCCCGCAGCCCCTCCTCCTCAGCGTCTCCTACCGCCAATACTTGCGGACTCCAGACAGAGTGTCTCGGTAAACCACGAACAAATTCAACCCATAGGTATCGCTCCAGCTTATTAATGACATCCGCTCCACGATATCACACCCGCTGCAAATAGTCTCTATTACTTACTCGAGGCACTCGCAGTTGCGCGATCTCCTCAGGGCAGGTGTCATTGTGGAACACATGATGATTATTGCTGGGTTCAGTGCCCTTCGTCACTCAGCACCTATGGAAAAAAGTACTTACTCAAACCTTCGACAGAGAGAAGCACAGGTCAGTGAACTACGTTCCGTCCAGTGTATTGACAGTAACTGTACTGCGATTAACAGTGGACATCACCGCCCGCATGTCAGTCGACAGATCCAATGGCCCGTATGATCGAGGCCGCCCATCGTTGGACAAACGCCTTCCGATGAGTCCCTTATGAAGAGTGCGGCGGTCGCCATGCATAGGACAACCAACTCGTGCATCCTAGGTTCTTCACCATATGGATCTGCCAGTCCATCGTCAAACTCAAAGCAAACGATGAAAAGATGGGACAGAATCCAAAGGTTGAAAGCGCAGAGTTACGCCTGTTCCAATAATAGCCGGCATGGTCAGCCCGGTGAGCCTTCTGCTGATGAGCGCGCTGTTGTACTGACCATAGCCGAACTCCACTCAGGTTCTGCGGCTATTCTAGGGACGAGGGTCCTAACGACGCTGCACTGCAAGCTGCATGCTTCGAACGCTGTGATCAGCCCATGGAGCCGCCCTCGAGGAGCGATAAATACCGCTGCCGGGCGTTCTGGCACCTCACCTTCCCCCCACGAGGTCACCGTTGTCAACTTCGTTCTCCCGGTCTCTTTCTCAACACTCGTTCAACATGGTCGCAGCAGGACTGCTCATTCTTTCTTCCCTCCTTCCGCTCGCGCTGGGCCGGCCCAGCGCGGTGCACTCCGAATTCGTCGTCCGTGACCAGCGCAGTTCGGTGCCACTCGGGTTCAAGCCTGGCAGCATCGCCAACTCCATTCCGCCAGGCATGCTCCGTTTGACCATCGCTCTCCCTCAAAACAATGCCACGGGTCTGCAAGCTGCACTCCTGGACGTCAGCAACCCGGCCAGCGAGAACTACGGCCACCATCTCTCAAAGTCCGAGGTATGTCCGCTCATTGTCTCTACTCTGAAGCCTGGAGACACCTTGACGCTTGCTACCAGGTCGAGCAGCTTGTTGCTCCCAAGGCTGAGAGTTCCAAGGCGGTGAGCGACTGGCTGAGCAAGAACGGCATTTCGCCCGACAGCACGTCTGCGTCCGGCGACATGCTCACGATCAAGGTTCCTGCTGAAAAGGCTAACACTCTGCTCAACGCGAACTTCACGACCTACACCCACGAGGCGTCCAACACAACGATGGTCCGCACGCTCGCCTACTCGCTACCCTCTGACCTGCAGGAGCATGTCGCGTTCATCTACCCGACCACCCAGTGCGTCCCGGCGTTCTCGGAGATAGTGCGCGATAACTGACCTGCCACCGTTTAGGTTCATCCCGCCTGCCAGTCGCAAGGCTGATGTCAAGGTCATCCAGCCTTTCCGGAAGGCCAAGCGGTCCCAGTCAAAGCGCGCCGGCATTCCTTCGCAGTGCGCTCAGGTCATCACCCCCGCGTGCCTGCAGGCGATCTACAACATCCCGCCTACACCTGCCACCGCAGCGGGCAACAGCCTCGGTGTCAGCGGTTTCGGTGGCGAAGTTGCCAACCCCGATGATTTGAAGGTAACCTACGGATTTCGGTGATTGCGTGGCTGGGACAACAGCTGACTGGCATGCGTTCACAGGATTTCCTCTCTCAGGCTCGTCCTGATATCACCAACGGCACATTCAGCGTTCAAGCAGTCGATGGTGGCACCGATGATGGTCAGGGGACGACTGAGGCGGTATGTCAATTCAGCTGCACCGCTTCCAATCAATGTCAACCCTGGTTGTTGATCATGTCTGCTTTGACAGAGTCTCGACATCCAGTACACGGTTGGCGTGGCGACGAACGTCCCTACCACGTTCATTTCGGTTGGCAACCAGAACCAGGATGGCGACCTTGGGGGCTTCCTGGACATCATCAACTCCCTCCTCAAGGAGGACAACCCCCCGCTCGTTCTCACGACCAGCTTCGGCTTCGACGAGGCGCCCTTCGCAGCGCAGGCGCAAGACCTCGCAACGTGCGCAGATCCCCCGCCTTTCATCCGCGTTCGAAGGCTGACAGATTACACCAGTACCCTTTGCAACGCGTACGCGCAGCTCGGTGCTCGCGGGACCTCCGTCTTGTTCGCATCCGGTGATGGCGGTGTCTCTGGCCCGCAGGCCAACGACGCATGCGACGGTCAGGCCTTCTCGCCGACCTTCCCATCTGGCTGCCCCTTGTAAGTGCATCCTTTTCTTCGCATCTTCGCTATCTGTCCATCCGCACATGTGCTCACAATTTACGCAGCTTGACGTCCGTCGGAAGCACGCAAGGTATCAACCCCGAGACTGCCGCGCCGTTCACCTCCGGCGGGTTCTCCAACATCTTCGCGCAGCCCGACTACCAGGCCGACGCCGTCGCGGGCTACCTCAAGGCGCTCGGCGACACGAACGCAGGCCTGTTCAACCCCAAGGGCCGCGCGTTCCCCGACGTCTCCACCCAGGGCGTGCAGTTCGCCATCGAGGTCGCGGGCCAGCTGCAGGGCGTCGACGGCACGAGCGCGTCGAGCCCGACGTTCGCCAGCGTCGTCGCGCTCCTCAACGATGCGCTCCTGAACGCCGGCAAGAGCCCGCTCGGGTTCCTGAACCCCATGCTGTACTCGCAGGGCGCGGCGGCGCTGAACGACATCACGTCCGGTAGCAACCCGGGCTGCGGCACCGACGGCTTCCCCGCTGTCGCTGGCTGGGATGCGGTGCGTCGTCTTTGCGCTCGTGTACTCACAGGAATGGGGCAGGGTGGCTGACGTGTGCGAGTATAGGTCACTGGTCTCGGCACGCCCGACTTCGCGAAGCTGCTCACGCTCGTCACTGGCAGCGCTGCCAGCGGCAACAGCTCCGCCACCGGCAACTCGACCGCCACCGCGACCGACTCTTCCGCTGCGAGTGCGACTGATTCCGCCGCTGCGAGTGCGACTGATTCTGCCGTTGCGAGTGCGACGGACTCTGCTGCAGCTACTGCTACCGACTCTGCTGCCGCAACCGCCACTGACTCCGCCGCTGCCACTGCCACCGACTCTGCAGCTGCGACCGCGACCGCGTCTAGTGGCTCGAAGAAGCAGCAGAAGGGCGGCAAGGCGGCAGACAAGCAAAACGCTGGCAAGGCGGCGCAGAGCACCAAGCAGGACAAGCAGGCGTAGGGCGTTCGCGCGCGGACTGCATCGTGAATTCGGACTTCCGTGGGATTCGAACTCTGGATGAGCTGTTCTGCGAGGATGTATCGTATCATGTCGTGTTGAGTATTGAACCGGAGACAAACGGTGACCTCTTCTCCCCAAACCCTCCCCTTCTTGTTGTCTGCGCCCGATGTGAGGAGCCCTCTCGCCGCGTAGCAAAGCTGATTTGAGCGTCGGTCGTCAGGTATCACAGTCTCGAGAAGGTGAGTGATCGACAGTTCGTCGCTGCGCGAGCCATGGCTTACGCCTTCTTGCCTTCGACGCCGCATGGTACCCATCTGTCGTGGGATTCGCCGCACCGGGCGAGGCGCACGGTGTCACTGCTTCGCAAGTCAGTACTAGTCAGTTCGGGCGGGGGTTGGTCAGCCGTACTTGTATGAGGCGTTGTCCGCTCACCGCCTCTGGCACGCCTCCGAATTGCTGGAACCGCAGAGAGCTGGCAACGCGAGCACGAGGAGACACGAGGTGGTGACTTGCTACCTCGGCGGTCTCGGAGTGCGAGGAAGACCTCGAGCCGGATGCAAATGTCGCAAGATCGTAACCAATGCCGTCGTCGACGCTCGAAATGGTAAGCCAGGCAAATCCTTTCACGAAGTGCCAGCAGATGAAGGTGAGTATGGACCCTCGGGCGTAAACAGCGACAAACCTCTGCCGCACGGGACGCAGCGGCGGCGAGCCTCGAGACTTCAGTCAAGTACGAGCTCGAAGTTGCTGCTTCTGATCGCCACTTGCGGGGTTGTTGTCAGTACTGGTGTCACTACTGATACTGCACACTTGTGCGGTATTTGATGTGCATTCAGGAGCAGTGTCCACCCAGTACTCCTACCCGCAAGGAGTCCTATCAGGAGACCACAAGTCCTCATAAGTTACGTCGAGCCTGCTTGGGCCTCGAGGTAAGTAGTTACGCGCCTTCGCTCGGCGATTTCTGTACTGTTGTTTCTGACGAAGAGCATCCGGAACGCATAGCAACCATAGCGACCGGATTGCAGAATGATCACGATCATCGCAATGCGCGGAGGCCGCCAAGCGAGAACGCTATGCCGCCCTCCGGCTCGGCGCCTCGGTCCTGGCCAACGGCCGTTCCGCCGGCGAGTCGATCTCGTGGAGCCACAGTGACCTTCGTTCCTACTAACCGTTCGTCGAAGACAAGGTATGTAGCCTCAGTAGACTGATGGTTAATTCCGTTGTTCGACTCACCTCTGTCCCTCAGCACGGAACCAAGACTCCTGGAGGAGCGCCTCCGCAGCACCAGCCGGAGCTGCCGACCGTATGCCAAGGCCGGTGCCTAGCGGACGATGCATGCCGCATCGACTGTGCAACCAGCGACGAAAGCTCGATCATATGGTCTTGATGCAGCTTGACGACTGTCGGACTCGGGGCGGCAGCGTCCAGATCAATGCCAGGCTTCCGTTAAATATCCCGTCCGCGCGCTGGTGAGCACCCACCTTTTGCCCTCGAGGTCACCCGTGGTCCCTTCGTTTCTCATCACTTTCGTTCCCTACTTCACAATGGTTGCAGCCGGTCTGCTCGTTCTCTCTCTCTTCTCTCTCGCCCTCGGCAGGCCCACCTCGGACTCGCGCGATGATCTCCATGTGCTGCGTTCCCGGGCGGCCGCTCCTAGCGGTTTCACTTGGAAGCAGAAGGCCAGTGCGGAGACCATGCTGAACCTCCGCATTGCACTCGTCCAGAACAACGCCACCGGCGTGGAGTCCGCTCTCTACGATGTCAGCAACCCGACCAGCGAGAACTACGGTCACCATCTCACGAAGGCTGAGGTACGATGCATGCATGCTTGGGGTACTCGGTGAGCCTTATGCGGTCTTCAGGTCGAGGCGATGGTCGCTCCCTCGGCGGAGAGTGTGGAGAAGGTCACGGCATGGCTGGGCAAGAACAACATCACCGCCACGAAGATCTCCCCTGCTGGTGACTGGTTGGGCATCAACGTGCCGGTCAGCCAAGCAAACGCTCTCCTCAACGCAGACTTCAGCGAGTACACTGTCGACAAGACGAACACGACCGCCGTCCGTACTCTGGCTTACTCCGTCCCGGAGACGCTCAAGGATCACCTGGCGTTCATCTACCCGACGACGCAGTGAGTAACCTCTGCTCGTAACTTGTGGCGCTATATCTAAGTATCGATTAGCTTCATCGAGCCCGCTCAGAAGAGCACCCCTTCGTTCCAGATCGTCGATCTCCCTCGCACCTCCAAGAGGCGTCGTTCCCGGCGTGCTGCTGTCCCTGCTGCTTGCGACCAGCAGATCACCCCCGAATGCTTGCAAGCTCTCTACAACATTCCCACCACGCCTGCGTCCGCCAAGGGTAACAGTCTTGCTGTCAGCGGGTTCATCAATGAGATCGCCAACCAGGACGATCTCAACGTGAGTGTCGCACAGATCATGGATCTCCGTCTGTTGTGTGTCTAATCATGGCTCGCAGGAATTCATGTCCGTTCTCCGTCCCGACTCTCCTACCGGTACCTTCAACGCTATCTCCGTCGACAAAGGTATCACCAACACCAACAGCCCGGGTACCGTTGAGGCCGTACGTGTTCAGCGATACTTGGCCCACACAACTGTGCCATCTCACTGATCTCGCACTCTAGACCTTGGATATTCAGTACACGGTTGGCATTGCCACTAACGTGCCCACGACTTTCGTTTCGGTCGGCAACCAGAACCAGGACGGTGACCTTGGCGGTTTCCTCGATATCATCAACTTCCTCCTTGCCCAGGACGCCCCTCCCCTTGTCCTCACCACCAGCTTCGGGTTCAACGAGGCTGGGTTCGAGCAGGAACCCGACTTAGCAGTGTAAGCAGTCTCGTGACATGCGGCGACGGCTCGATGCTCATGAATCCTTCAGGAGCCTGTGCACTGCTTACGGCCAGCTTGGTGCCCGTGGCACGTCGATCCTCTTCGCATCCGGCGATGGTGGTGTCTCCGGTTCTCAGTCCAGCAATGCCTGCGATGGCCAGGCATTCGTGCCCACCTTCCCCTCCGGCTGCCCCTTGTACGTTCGCGATTTTGGCGTGTCTTTCTTCGCCGTATCTGACGCCCTCTGTTACAGCCTCACCTCCGTCGGCAGCACCCAGGGCATCAACGAGGTCGCCGCCGACTTCTCATCTGGTGGCTTCTCCAACATCTTCGCTCGTCCCAGCTACCAGGACGATGCGGTGGCTGCGTACCTTGCGAAGCTCGGTAACACGAACGCAGGCCTCTTCAACACGCAGGGCCGCGCGTTCCCCGACGTCTCCGCGCAGGGTGTTAACTTCGTCGTCGACGTCGGCGGCCAGGGCCAGGGCGTCTCCGGTACGAGCGCGTCCAGCCCCACGTTCGCGAGCGTCGTCGCACTCCTGAACGACGAGCTCCTCAACGCCGGCAAGAGCCCGCTCGGCTTCCTCAACCCCCTCCTCTACTCGACTGGCGCCGCTGCCCTCAACGACGTCACCGAGGGCAGCAACCCCGGCTGTGGCACCGACGGCTTCCCCGCGGCTGCCGGCTGGGACCCCGTCACCGGCCTTGGTACGCCCGATTTCGCGAAGCTGTTGACTCTCGTCACCGGTAGCGCTGCGGGCACCAACGGTGGCAGCAACTCGACCGCGTCGGCCACCGCGGTCGCTACCGAGTCCGCTACCACCATCGCATCCAGCGCGGCGGCGACCGCGACGACGACCAAGAAAAAGCACCACAACAAGAACAACTAGGCTGCGAGAGGGCACAGGGCTGTCGATGCTGTTCTTTACTTTTCACTTGGGTGTAGTGTAGGTGATAAAGCGGGAATATGAGAGCGAAGGCCACCACGGATTGACCTCAATATGTGCTTGACTTGTGCGTAAAAACCTGGACTCTCACTCTGCATACTCGAGGCGATCTCCGCCAGGTGTAGAGCGGCCGTGCAGTAACCGCCCGCTGCCAAGTTTGCGTCAAACTCAATGTTGGTGGAGGCTGTGCTCGACGCCAGCTCATCGTCTGACCACGACTACGCATGTCTACTACATACGCCTTTCGATGAAGATGTGGTCAGTACTTGTCCTACTGCATTGCCTGATAATCATACAGCTCAGCACAGGCTAACTCAGAACAGACAGTGAACATCAGCTCTTGAGATGCGATTACTAGACACCAGCACGGCAAGATTCCGCCACATCGACAATGCTAACCAAGCATCCTACGCTATCCTCTCGCATGTCTGGGACCATACGGACGGCGAGCAATCTCTACAGGTGAGTGGGTAAAGCTCCAATTAATGCTTATGTCACTTGCGCAGTGGGATGACTTGGACCATGCAGGATATCCTGGAGATCCACGAGTACACCCAACAGACCCCTCGAGATGCCGCTGTAGCAACAGACGACGCCTGTCCGGCGGCATTGACTATCCTGTCCGCGAAAATCAGAGATTGCTGTGTCCTCGCCAGGGTCAATGGATACCGATATGCCTGGGTCGACACGTGCTGCATCGACAGAACAAGCAGCGCGGAGCTCTCGGAGGCGATCAACTCGATGTACGAGTGGTACGCGCAGGCCGCGATTTGCTACGCCTTTCTCGAGGACGTTGACGACAGCGAGAACCCGACTTCCTTCGTGTCCACCACGTACCTGTCACCCACAAGGGCACCACATTCGTTGTAAGTCACCCCTACCTCCGATCGCTGTCGCACATATGCGATCATAGCTAACGATCAAGGTTACTTCCAGCACCCGGATGGAACCCCTTGACGAGGACGCAACGTGGCAAGTGCTCTGGGATGAAGAACTGGAGATTGATCGATAGAGCGCTCCACTGTACTTACTTACTAGTACTTGGGGAGTTCCTACCTTTCCGCAGCGTGGTGTTCTGGTGATCGCCCGGGTCTAGTACAACTAGTCATGGGAGTGGATGGTGAGAGAGATGTACGGTGGCACCAGAGAGTACTGTGTAAGCAACGGTTTGCGACTTCATGGACGACAACCGGCGCGGCACGTTTGCGAGGCCGGATGAATGCTAGGATATATCGATGCTATTGCACAGTATTATGACCAATGTCCAAATCACAATGTGTATGTGTCCAACGAAACGAGTCCGAGAGGCATCGTTCTCCGCATTCTGACTCGATCGGACGACACCGCCTGTGACAACTTCATCAGGAAAAACTCCCCCTCATAATTAGTGCTAAATTAGTGGTCCGCTCGAGATAATCGCACTAATGTCGCCTAATCCGTGGGCATCTTGACTTACAGAAGTTTCGAGGTCGCTGCAAGTCATGGTGTTTGGAACTAGTCGCAAGACATAGTTTGGGGCCTGAAGACGTACTGACATGCTGGTAGTTGACCAGATGCACCGTCCAAGGCAACCCAACTTGCCTGACCAAGTGCGAGACAGCCTGCCCTGAACTTTTCCGGCAAGTCCCGGACGAGGAAGCGCCCACGAAAATTCCTTCGCTCGCCTCCTCCTCCTCCGGGCTCTCTCGTCTACGTCCACCTCCAGCTCTGCCTTCAGACTCCTGGCTGGGTTCTACGCTCTTGTGCTAGCATGCCGTCTCTGTACACACCATGGTGGCTAGTCTGTTGCATCTCAGGGAGCTCTCGGTCTCTCGGTCTCTGGGTCTGGCTCTACCTGGCTCTACTGGGTTCATTCGGGACTTGGAATACCTCGGTGGCTTGCTGGTGTACAGCACGCTACATAGGACATGCGTGAAAATGCGGTAAGTCTTCTCCGCCATAGACATGATATGGCCGAGGTACTGACGTGCCCATGTCTTCTAGGCCGATAGC
Source organism: Cerioporus squamosus (assembly GCA_022592435.1). Taxonomy (NCBI): domain Eukaryota; kingdom Fungi; phylum Basidiomycota; class Agaricomycetes; order Polyporales; family Polyporaceae; genus Cerioporus; species Cerioporus squamosus. The sequence goes on from JABYQS010000491.1 coordinate 10,139, forward strand.
CACGCTGCGGTACAGGTCTCTATGCGGTAAGTCAATTCGCCCGTATCGTTCTCTGCCACTTGTACTAGTCATGTACTACATAGATAGCGCCCCTCCGGGCAGACCTGGCCACGGTGTTCGTACGCCTCTCATGAGGATGGAGGAGGTAGATTGCGAGTAGAGGCTTAGGTGTAATGAAGGTGATGTCGCGAATGTCGGTGAAGACCGCGCGCGGGACTTGCTCCCTTCACGATAGCAAGCGGGTCTGCCAGAGTCCTGCCATCTAATGACGACCTGACTTACCAACGCATCACTTCCGTCCGTTTGCACAGGCGGCGGTGAGTGCAGTTCTGCAAACGGAGATGGACGACCGACGATGAGAACGGGCTGCGGAAGCATCTAAAGCGATGGCGAAGAGCCGAAGCCGTTATGACTGGTAGTTTACCAAGCTAAAGTGATGGGGGTTTCGGCGGCGGGTGCCAACCTGGTCTGCCTGTGGGGCAAGGAACGAGCACCAGTAAAGAGTGCGGTCGAAGAGCACGGCATGAATTGCACAAGCGGATAAGTTCGGTAGCGGCCACAGGAGCGGAGAGCAGACACATATGAACGAACGTAATGTACACAATGGGACAAAGGGGGCGACCGAACCAAAGGCAGACTCACAGGACGAGCGGGCGGCTAGGGAGCGCGGTATAGTACATATTGACTCGGGGACAGGGGGGGCAAGCAAAGACGGGCAGGGGAATGACCGGGCAAGAACAGACGACGTTTCCGGCGACACGAATGAGGATGGCCGGAGGCGAGAGATAACAGGCGTAAGATATGAAAACTGGTGAGGGAGCGAGCAGTGTACAGTTGGTGCATACAGGAGAAATATGAGGGTCTGGCGGCGTATCGTCAAGCAGCGCAGGAGTCACAAACAGGAGCACCTTGCGGGCGTGAAAAGACCGGCGATAATTTCTCAGGAGCATGAGCCGAAGAAGGCGAAGGCAGGTTGCCTACCCCGAACGGGAGCGGGTAAGCGGGAGCCCGAGTGCGCAGGTAGTAGAGGCCGGTCTTCAACCCGCGCCTCCACGCGTGCATCTGCAAGTCGAGCTAAGGCAAAGGAGTGAGTCAGAGAAAGTGGAGACCAGGTTAGGCTCTGACCATAAGTTCTGGGTTAGGGACGGAAACGGTGAGCGACATTGACTGGGTCTGGTCTATGAATGGTCCACGGTCTGCGGCCATATCGATTACAGTCTTCGGATCGATCTCCCAGGCTGTCATGAAGATCTCCTTGAGGTGCAGCGGAATTGCAGGAATGTCCCGGATGGAACCTGGGAAGAGGAAAGAGGAACGCCGTTTGGTGAACAGTCGCATGCCGGCAACAAGGAGAGATGGTGCGTACCATGGCGCCGTAGAATGTCAACCCGAATTTCTTCAGTCCACAACCCTCTCGAGGAGAGGGCGGAGACCAGCCAAGGACACACTTCGGTGTAGTCGCCGCTCAATACACGATGAGTGATGATGTTGCTAGGATGCGAACGGTTAGCCGGGACGCAGACGAGGCAAGCATTGTTTCTTGTACTTGCCTAGTATAAGGCTCGGCGGCGTCGAAGTTGCCGAGCAGCTTGGCGGTGGACGCTGTCGGCATCTGGGTCGTTAGCATCGAGTTGCGAAGACCATGAAGAACAACACGCTTCCGCAGCTCGGCGAAGTCGTAGCGACCACTGAGGACGACGTCGTTCCACATGTCATGCTGCAACACACCGCGTGCTGCCGGCGAGTTGGGGTACAGCGGGTAAGGTCCGTCACGTTCGGCAAGCTCGCAACTGGTGTCGTATGCAGCGTGATAGATGGACTCGAATATTTCGCGGTTGAGCTGACGTGCACCACTCGATTGGAAAGGCAGCTCCGACGCCATGAGAGCGTCCGCTAGACCCTGTACGCCAATGCCAATTGCTCTGGTGTCGGCGACAGACTTTGTGCAGTTGTCGTTCGGATAAGTGCTGTTGTCTAAGATACCGTTCGTGGTGAGCACAGCGAGACGAGTGACGGCGTGGAGGGAGTCGAAGTCGTAGGTACGATCGGGTCGGACGAAGCGCGCGATCGCAATAGAGGCCAGCGTACAGACTGCGGTGTGTGTCGGCGACGAGAACTGTACGATTTCAGTGCAGAGGTTGGAGGTACGAATGGTACCGAGGTGACTGTGGTTGTTTTTGGCTGTGAAGACGTCAGACGTCAATGCATATATGGATGCAAGAGAGAGCGGCCTGCGCTCACCGTTGATGGTGTCTTGGTACATGATGAACGGCGTGCCGGATTCCTGCTGCGCCCGACATATGACAGCCCATAAGTCACGTGCATCGACCCGCTCAAGCGGGACGACGGTTTCCTCATATTCTTCATACGCGCGGGTGAATTCATCTCCAAACGCCGTCTGGAGGAGAGGGACGTCGCGAGGGTCGAAGAGCGACCATTTCTCTCGCAGCTGCAAGCGCAGCATACTGAAGTACTATGTGTAAGTATAAGAGGGCTGTCAGGACGAACTACGTACAACAGGTCGGGAAACCACAGAGCCGGGTACAGGTTGCGAAGGCGGGAGCGGTGGGCCTGGGTTGTGCGGGAAAGAATGAAGGCACGGACGTCGGCGTGCCAGACAGGTAGATGAATCGTAGCCGCGGATGGCCGCTTGTGGCGATGGACGCCGGTGTACTCGGCGTGGGCGTCATACACACGGAGGAGGGGTTGTATGCCAGGCTGGAAGACGGGATGGGTGCTGTGCCAATGATTAGACAGTGGGCCGGGAATAGTACGGCCTATCCACGTACCGTCTGGCAGGTATGTCACCCAACGACAAACCGATACCGCCATCAGCCAGCCAGAGAGTATCGAGGTCAGCTGTGCTATTGAGCTGGGACAACGGTGTGGATGTGTCGGGCATATATAAGAAGCAGGACGCATAGTTCGACGAATGTGTCCCGGCGTTGAAGAGGACGGGCGAGGCCGGTGTGAAGAGATGGCGGGACAGCGCATCGTACGTGCGGATGACGAGGTTGAGGTCAGGGGCATGGGCCACAAGCGCGACACGCATGTAAAGGTACTGCGGTCGTTCAATCACGCGCCCGTCGACGCGAAGCAGGTAGGTGTGGGCTAGAGCGCGAACCGGGTACTGCGGCCAGAGGTGAGTTTGCGACGATGAGGCAGGACAGCGAACAAAGCGCACTAAGTGAAGTCGAAGTCGCGCGAATGGACGACGGCATCGTCGATGTCGTAGCCATGCGCTTGACGAGATCGACAAAGGTCGGCCGGAAGGGACTGGGGGAGACTACCGTGCACGGTCAGTACAAGGAAGCAACAACAACAACAAGAAGCGTGTTACCGGTCGCATAGCGTTCCACCCAGGCGGAGAATGTCTTGTCGGTGACCTTGTGCAGGGAAGCAACGAATACACGACCGGCAAGGGTAGAGAAGTGAGGGTGTTTCGTGCAAGAAGCGGCAATGCTCGACGCCGTGTGGACCTGCAGAGCTGCGTCAACGAGGTGGCAGGACAGGTGGAGACAGACAAACCAGCAGGTCGTGCGCCGACACCTGAGCGACGAGACTGGCAGCAATGTCGTCGACGACGCTGGTTTTTGTAAGTCAAGTTACGGCGTGGGTTCGTGAGTGCGTACCCGGGCACGTCGAGGATGTCGGCGTCAAGGCTCCATGAAAGCTATGAGCGCATGTCATCAGCGACGGAGGAAGCTATGAATCACAAGGCGGGCCACGAACCGCTTGTACACAATGACGGAGCTGTCAAGCCGCAGGAATCGACAGTGGAGTCAGAAAAGAACGTGCGCAAGTTGTTAGTGCAAACCTTCTCGGCCGAGAAGGGCTGGAGCCGACTGCAGGTGTGTGCGTGAGTGAGCATCGCGCGGAGGACGACGAGAATGCGTACCCGTCTGAAGAGGAAGGAGGTTCGTGCGCCGGCGAAGGATGGTGCGGTGGACAGGAACGATGATTAGAGTCAGTGTTCGCGGTTGGGGATGATAACAGGCGGCGATGAATGAACCTCGCTTGACAACGAGGGTAGAAGTTGGGAGCGTGGTGGTCATCAAGGGCCAGGTTGGGGCGGACGACAAGGTCAGCGACGGGGAAAGAACCTGGTCGACTGTACTTATGTAGTGAATGCGGCGTCTAGAGGAGAACGGACGGTAGATAGGTGTGTTACGTTGATACTGTATATGAGGGTGGCTAAGGAGGGCGGGTAGGTGTGACCAGGCCTGGCGCGAGACAGCGGTCCCGTCAATAGCAGACGAGTTGCCGCGCGAAGGGACGAAGCCAATATGAGCTACATGATGTGAGAGGGAAGGCAGAAAAAAAAGGGGGGGTGGGCTTTGGCGACTGACTGGTACCGGAAGGCGGAACTGGGTTCGATGGACGGGAGGAGCAGCTTCGGCAGACAACTGCCGATTGGAGTGTAGACTGACAAGTGTTAACCGCAGCGTGCGTACAAAGGGACGGGGCGGCGGCGGGTGATGTGAAGACAACGTCCGCGATTGGGACGAGGGGAGGGAAACGAAGGAGGGCAGACCGCTTCCGGTAAGAAGGCAAGTCCGACTTCGGAGAGGGAGCCTGTCAAGCACAGAGGAGGAAGCAACAGTCAGGGCCAAGGCACGGTGCGTTCGCCAGGGTTTGAATACAGCGGGGAATCCAATGGTTTGAAGCAATTGACATCGAACCAGGGTGCAGTGTCGGTACGCGCTCGGTCAGTGTTCGAGGGAAAAGGGAGGTCGGTGAGCGGCACGTTATAGCCGAATAGAAGCCAGCAGCTACAACGCCGATCCGACGCTGACAGCAGGGGGCAAACTTCTTGCAGGGTCTGTGGCGGCGGGGAGACTCATGGCAGTCGTCTGAGAAGGTCCGTGAACGTCGGCCGGAACATGGGACTGTATTTGTGGATGTTTGCAGCCAACGGGGCTAGCTTCAACATCGGCGCTGGTCATCTGGGACGACCGGGAAGGCAGGATCCGACGTCAGATTGAGTTGAAAGTACTACATACAGCGGGTTCTGGTACGAGCGTGGACGGCTGACGGGAAAGGGGTTCATGGTGGTCGGTTGCTAATATCGATAAGGACTGTGGATGACGGCTGAGATAGGAAGGGGTTTGGGAGAATCAGGAAGCTGCGTTCCGCCGCCGGCCGCCAGAAGCAGCTAGGAATCTGAAGCAAGATTCTCATGAGAACAGAAGCGAGAAGTGGGGTAGGGAGGGGTGGGGGGTTGCTTACTGGCTGACAACATAATCTATCATTCTTCGTTCGGAGGAATGGACGTTGGTTACGGACGCGTGGTGGCGCTGGTGGTGTCGGAGTACAATGACATTACCTCTGACACCGGTGTCGAGGCACGCTTCCACAGCCTGGTTGCGAGGGGCTTGGTTGGGACGGCGGGAAGTAATGATGGTGTAGTGGTTGAGGAGCGTAAGCGTCGTGCCCGGTACGGTGTGAATGTGGTTGTAGAGCGAGCCGTGGGGAAACCAAGGGCCGACACGGACGTCGTCGATTAAGCCGTCGAGCGCGGGTCGTCGTCAGGATCGTTGAAGCAAGGAAGGCGGATCGGCCGTGCCCGTCGACTACCGACAGCGTACACAACGGCGGTTACAAGTTTTGTATCGCGGCACTGGATGCCGACGATGTTAAGCAGATAGTTCCAGGACAAAATGTTCTGCGTGCCTTTCTATAATGTTCGTTGACGTGCGCTACCCACTCTCGAATGCCCCGGGAGCTACCTTGATGTAGTTGAGCGTCGAGAGGGCGGGATGGTGCCGGTCGCCGGCGGGTCTGAGTAACGAGTGTGAGCTACAGCACGTAAGAAGCGGCAGGAAGGAACGACTCACTACCGGAGGGGAAGAGTGCAGGCCGGGTCTGGAGCGACTACGAGGCATACCGTGATAGCCGGCAATGTCGACGATAGCACCGACGCGAGGACGCGACCCGGGCAGGACAGGTCAGGAGAGGTTTTATATGGAGTGCTTGATCCGAGACGGACGCGGCTGAAGGGAGGCGCGAGGTTGGGAATAGACGCGGCCGATGATGGGGTCGTGAACGACACGGACGGGTGTGGGGCATGGCGTCTGTACAAGAGGGGGAAGAACGCAACCCCTCCCCCTCCGGTGTTCTCGTCTGCAGCGGTAGGGTCTCGTGGATCATGAGCAACGCTGTACGATCACGAATCTGCTCAGGAAGATTGACAACTAATGGCAAGTGCAGGGAAATGCGTGCTAGAAGCCGCTGCAGGTAGTTCTGCATACGGCCGACAGGGGAGAGGGTGGGTTGAGGCAGTTTAAGGGTCACCTCGTGGTAGGAACGACAGGGAAGATGGATGGTGTGGGCGGGGTGGTCTAAACGGGGGTAGCTGCAATATGCCAGAGGGAAGAGGCACATGTCGCCGATGATATGTTCTAGGGCGATCTGTCGAAGTTGTCGATCGACTTGTCCAAGCAGAGCAGGCGTGAGTATGTGTGGGCGGCACGGGAGAGAATTTGGAGGGTGTCGGGACCGGCGAGGTGTGTCTGGGAGCGGATGGGGACTCGATCGAGGAGCACCCTGTTTCTGCAAGCAAGTTTCGGACATGTCAGCATGTTACTGCATTCAGGGGAGGTGGGGAGCGAAAGAGATGCTAGCGGTCCCCAGACAAGTGGGCGACTGGAGTGCGGACGGATCTGCGAACCGCCTGAAGCGGACTACACGACAGCGTGGTACAAACCGTGGCGGGAGATAGAACGTATATAAACGGGCTCGGGTTGCTAGTGGTCGTTGTCTGGACTCCCCTGTTTGCTGTCGCTGTTCACCGCTATCCGAAGATGGACGACATAACGGCAGCTGCTGTCAGAAAGTGGAAGGAGCATCGTTTCCGTCCGACTGACCTGCCGTTGGCGGAAGCGGTAGACTCGTTGGTGTCAGAGCGGCCTGTGATCGAGGCGGTCCAATCCGAAAGTCGCAAGACAGACTGGGTGGTGAGTGCGTCGGGCGCGTGTGGTGGAGTGGGTGCGAGGTTGTCACTGACCAGTCGTGCATGTCAGATATGTAGATACGGGACCAACATCCCGGTGTCGTTTGTCTTCGCGGGTGTCTTTGCAGAAGCCGACCCGTACGAGACCGGGAATTTGGTTCCGCCGAAGGGGCCTGTGCCACCGGGACTGGAAGAAAACAGAGTGTGAGTTTCGGATGCAAGGTCATGGGGCGATAGACTGAACAATTCTCGTGGATCAGTGCACGCCACGCTGGCTATAAAGCGGCCTACGCGTATGCGATCGACACGTATCACGACAAGGACTTATGGGAGGTGCAGGCGGTGGGTGTTCGTACCTTTGGACCGCGAGGAGATTTGCTGACGTCGCAGCAGGCGTTGGACGCGTATATGACGAATGTCGATGGGTTCAACGCCCGCGAAGTGAAGCGTCGGGATTGGCAGAACGGAAGCACGTGGCACGTGCGGTATTGGTTCCGAGTGCCGATGTTCCTGACATGCGAGACGCGAGGCGGGCGCCCGGATGCTCCGGAAGGACTGCACGAGTGGGTCGTGAACGCGCACAAGCGGACGAAGAACTACCGGGCCAACCCGAATCGGCCGCAGGTATGCGGTATCCAGGGCGGTCGGTTGCGGAACATCGGGGATTGCACGCCCAACGTTTTGGAGTACGGCGACGTGGTCAGCTTGGTCTTCTCGCTCATCTACGTCGAGGATCGTGAGGACTGGGGTCCTGTACCGATGGTCACGCACATCATTCGGGTGAAGACCGCGAACCGGGAGGCTTACCCGCTGACGTCTGCGTTGGTTATCGCGGAAACGGTGCTGGACGACGGGTGTTTGTGTGTCGGGCTGGTGGTGGATGGTGAGTCGGCGTCCGTAGGGTTTGGCGGTGGTGCTGATTGATGTCGCCAGCCGAACAGGCGGCGGTGGCGGACGCTGTGAAGGATGCGAGCGTCGAAGTGCAAAAGAAGCCTGGGGGCGGCGGGCCGGGCGCGAAAGCGCAGGAACTGCCGGTAACCGCGGATCCGGGTACGGAGATGGCGCCTGGCGTGGTCGGTGAGAAAGCGGGTGCGATGGCGACGCAGGCGGCAGCCCCGGTCGTGGTCGAGGAGGAAACGGGTGTCGGACCCGAAGGTTCATCAGACGTCGACAAAGGTGTCGGGGGGGGCGAACAGTCGGAGTCGGAGATGGACATCGACGATGATGCAGGGGGTGGAAAGCAGGTAGGGGATGGCGGGGCGGCGGGGTTGGGCTTGTCGGAGGACGAAGACGGTGCCTACACATCGGCGGGCTCGACTATAACAGAAGCGTCGACTGGTATGGGGCTCGTGGAGGGGCGCATGAAGGTGGGTATGAAACGCGGGTCGGGCGCGCGCACCGAGTCCGACGAAGAGGGCGGCGGCGGCCGCGCCAAGCGGGGAAGAGGCAAAGTCGGCGGTGGGAAACGGCGAGGTATGAAGGGCGGGAGATAAATGGCCGAGATTGGAGACCGCCGCGAAGGAGGTGTTTAGCTGCGAATGTAAGATTAGGTTCGGCGATTGAGAGTTGCGATAGCGCTGTGTTCGGGAAATCACGTTGTACAATAGGGTAGCGACTTGTCAGGTCTCAGATATATGTTCATGTACGATGTCCGTCCGCGACCTTGCACTTGCATAAAGACGCCTGCGCGAAGGTACCAGCGCAAGTTTAGGGGACGCGCATTTTGATTGGCGGATGGGAGCTCATATATTGAAGAATTGATAGGAGGGAGGCTTGCGCGGTTTACGCTACGGTGGATGCAAGACAGGCATACGCAGGAGAGTTTGGGAGCAGGACCGACCGGGAACGTATGAGCGTTGGGGGCTTTCGAGCAAGAGCGACCATGTTCTACTACCGCGAGCAACTCGGTGTGGAGGGGACGTGGCTACGTATGGTTACCATGTCCATGTCAGAGACGGAGAGAATGGCGCAGTCAAATACAATGGACGGGAGAGGACACGACGAAGCGAACAACGGGCACGCGAACTACAAACTATCGTACAGATATCAGAACAGGATGTACGAAACCCGACAAGGATCTCAGCAGCAGACGTAGCGGCGACCCGCGGCAGACGAGAGTAACGATGAGTGGATCGAAGAGAGGTGCAGGACTTTTGTGTGGCAGAGGTCGACACCAGAGACGCCGTCGGCGTGGACGTGTTCAGGTTGGCGCAGAGTCCGAAGGTCCGCTGCAGGAGAAGTGTTGATCAGTCACGGTTGGAAAAGGTTGGAAACCAAAGATGGATGCTCACCCGGACGGCCCGAGGTTCGTAGCGGGAGCGAAGGGTGCAGGCGGCATCGGACCACGAGGACGGCCTTGCAGGGGCGTGAGTGTGAACAGTGGCACATTCGGAGCGACGACGTGCTCGTGGGATCGGTGCGTGCGCGAAGAGGACGACGCGGCTTGAACGTCCTGCGAGTCGCGTCTGGCGACGACAGCGGCCCTTCGATCAAGTTCCGACAGGACGCCGGCTCTGCGACTTTCGTTCACGGCAGTGTCGAGTGCAGCGGCGGCCGCGGGACCGGGCGGCGCGGTCGAGAGCAGCGAAAGCTGAGTCACTGCTGCCGACTTGGTAATCATGTACGCCGGGACCAGAGAGGATCATCGAGGAATGTCGCGACGGGACAGAGACAAACGACGCTGTGCGGGGAGGGATGTGGGAATGCCGCGGTACGGCTCCGGCCTGAGCGGGATGGATGTCGAGGCGAGAGGAATGCAAGGGGCCACTTTGCCAGCTGCCGCCGGGCGGAGTAGACACGGCGTGCGCGGCGCTCGCAGGAGGAGAGCGAGCGGATATGTCGTGCGGCACGTAGTTGTTCGTGGCGGAATAAGGAGCAAACGTCCCATCGAACGAATACGACTCTCGACCGGGGAATCCCACGCCGTCTCTGTATTGTGGGCCCGGAGGGAAGAACCCAGGGGGTACAGCGCGGGTGTCGTCTAGAGAGGCTCTGGTTAGATGTGCGGGTGCGGTTTGGGCAGCGTGAGTGTACGGCGCAGCCTGGTGCGCGGAGGCGTTCCAAGACAGAGAATGTTGGCCGGATGCGACGTAAGAAGGTTGACCCGCGCGGGGTCAGGACGCTGTCCAGCGGTGCGGGGAGGTAGGGGAACACGCGTCAACGGGCCTTGGGTTGTAGCGGGAAGACGCGCAGAGCCCCCCTGGGATGTCGAAGACGAGGCGGGAAAGGTGGGGGGAGGCCTCAGTGAACCCATTGCGGGCTGTTCGACCCGACTAGTGTCGCCCGGCGGTCCGTGCGCGTAGCCGGAATCAGAAGGTCGGGCGTCACTCCCTCCAGGCAAGGGCTGTGCGGGAGGTGGCTGCGGAAGAACGTTTAAGCCGTGTAAGAACATCTCTCGGTTGGCCTGGGTACGCTTGGGATAAGAACACTGATATTCGGAGGTGCAAGGAGGACGACGTACGTAGCTGGCGTCGAGGACGCCGTACTCCCTTTCGGTCGGCCACGCCAG
>JABYQS010000492.1:0-20589 GCA_022592435.1 Cerioporus squamosus
GTTTCTGATGCCTTGCATTCAGCCTTCCTGCTCTCCGTGCATTTGTGTTGAGCAGGAGCAAGCTTCTGGGAGCACTCGTTCTCGCTTTGTCCCTGGCGCCAGTGGGCGCAAACCTGGTGAGTCTAGCCATGTGAGTTGAAGACTCATGCCGATATGTCGCGCAGGTCCACTATGGCTATCAGATCTCGGGAACGATACAACCGTTCTGGGATGCTAGACATAGACAACACAACTGAGGCACTCAATCTAAGGTTTGGCTCTCTCTCAATCTCGCTGCGTGTCGATCGATACTAACACTGTCTTAAAGACGTAGGTTGGCCAGTGATCGTCAGCAATAGCGCGTGTTCACCAACGAAACTGCACAGTCGTCATCATCTCTAGAGTCCCCTCATCCTTGCCGATATTCTACTCGTATATATCACCTGGACGAAGATCAGCAGTCGGGACACCCTGAAGGAACTCCGGGCGTCCAAGAGACTGTCGCTCTCGGATATCCTCTTCCGCGATGGTGTGTCCTGACTCCTCCTAGAGTGCTGTTATACATGCTCCAGGACGTCGCGGCTAACGACTCGCGCTGAACCGCGCACAGGAATCATATACTTCGTGTCAGTCCTGTTGCATTGAACGCCAGAAAGACACCTGACAGACTCGCATGATCGTTTTCCAGAGCAATGTCCATCATGAACACCATCCACCTCAGCTTTTCGGTGACTGCGGTAAGTTGCCTTGCTACCTCATCGGTCCTGCCCGAACGCCGAGGCACACTCATCACCACCTGCACAGATCGAAGTCGAAGTCAACGGTGCAAGCTACGTCGGGCTCTTCAGCGCCCCGTACGTATGCGATCCCACATCTGCACGTCGGCTTGGTTTACTCACTGTCTCGGATGATTTCCCCCACAGCATCACAGCGATCCTCGTTTCGCGCTTCCTGCTCGAGCTACAAGAAGTGAACCAGACAGTCGTCAGACTCGACCGCGACGATCCCGCTACACACCTCGCGGAACCCATATGACGATACGCCGAGCTTCATCTCGTCCCTCGGAGCGTTCATCAATCCTGACCTACCGGCACTGTCTGAAGAGATCCTGAATCGCACGTCGGCGCGCGCCCAGATGGCTTTGAAGAGGAAGAAGACGGGGACCAGACCCGCATCGCCGCTGCGTCATCGTCTTCCGGCGTATAGCAGCAGCATGTCCGTTACTCGTTCTGCGTTATCTTCGGTATCTTCAGTGATCCCTGTACCTTCGCCTCAATCTTCTTCGGATAATTCACGTTTAGAGTTGATATCACGCCGTCGACATACAGCAAGCAGTACGCCTGTATATTCTGACATCATACGCACTGGCAAGAACACAGCCGATGCAACTCCGCACCATCGTCGACAACATGCCCGCCATCGCATCTCGTCACACTTGCGCTCACGACACTGCCGAACCGCGTCGCAACGTCGATATCGACATCGACACCGTACTCACGACCAAACTCTGAGCGTCCGTACTCTACACCGACTCCACCGTTGTTCGCGTGGCTCGTCGTCTTCTTCGCCGGGGCGCCCCGTGCTCGTGCCCCAAGGTACTTAGGTTGGTGTGACCCGGCGATGGTCCTCGCAGGGGATGTCGACTGACTGGCACTATCCCGGGTCGCCGGTACTGGGGCTCACGTACGAGGGATGTACATCTGACTTCGTGTGCTTGTTCGAGCGGCGAGGCGTGGCTATTGGGAGACGCATTGAGAAGCACTTAGCGCAGAGAAACGTGTAGGCTCGCCATCGCGGTTACAAGAAGGGATGCGATAAACGGCAATGTGAAGTCGTGTCGCAACCAGCCGTCTGGTCGCAGAGGGAGACCATGTTATGAATACATATGTGCGCGGCCCATGAGTTGAGCCGGTCCGGGGTATTGATACAACGTACACGACTAGCAGTCCTCCACACGATGGATCTGAAGAGGCATGTCAGCGCGAACTTAGACATCGGGACGGAGCATGCAGAGCAGTGTATCGCCAGAAGTTATAGGAGACCAGCAAGCTGTCCTCGATAACCGAGCGTTCTCCACATTGAGCCAAAGGAAGTACTCACCTCCGCTGCCAGTCTTGTCCACTCTGCGAGCGAGCGGACATATTCATCGCGTCCTTCATTCACCGGAATGTCCGGGTTCCACAGGAGGAATGACGAGAACGTCGAGACAGGCTCGAGAACGCGTGTCGAACCCTTCCGACGCCGTAACTAGGATGTCCGCCGCGTCCATCTCCTCGTCTTCCACCTTCACCTCCTCCTGCGCGCGTTTCGACCTCCGGGTGGTCCTGCCCTTCGATACGGCTTCTCCTCATCTCTTTTCCTACTGTCGGAGGCCGCCCCTTTCCCCTTCTTGTCATCCGGCGCGCGTAGCACGATCCCCGCGTACCCGTCTGGAAGGTCAACCAACATCCCGTGCATCTCCCCCCTCTGAACGAGGCCACGTAGTGGCGTGAGTCCGAAGACCCAACGGCCGCGTCACCTTCGCCCGTAGCCAGATTCGTATCCACAGCAGTCGCAGAGCCGACGGTGGTCACCGAAGACGAGGACCCTTGCACGGACTCGACGAGTGTTGCTTGTGAATCCGATGACTCCTGTGCCTCCGGAGACAGAGACAGGAGAGGCTTCGGTGGCGGTCGCGCTTCGCGTCCAAACGTGGGCGACGGGCTGGATCTGATTCGAAAGTAGGTAGAGATGGGGGCAGGGCCCGAGTAGCCGATGTGGAAAGGCATGAGATTGGGCGTAGCGTCAGGGAGCGCATGTGCGGGAGAGATGGTCAATGCTTCAACGGTGCCAGACATTCTGGGCCACACGCAGATCAGAAGAGTAGAAGAGGGCGTGCAGTGGAAGTCGGGGAACAGGTACTTATGACCAGGATTCGACGCGTCGAAACCTGCCCTCAAGTAAACGTAGCGCCCCGCAAAAATACACAAAATGATCTGTGGACCAACTTATGACGACAGTGGGATTCGAACCCACGCCCGTGAGGACCAGATAGGACAAGCTTCCTGATTCTGGCGCCTTAGACCGCTCGGCCATATCGCCATGCTCGTTTCGGCGTGGTGCTACAACATACGGCAGTCATTCATTTGAGCCTGGATGTACCGGAGTTCCGTTCAAGTTGCACTCATACAGCCACTTCGTATAAGTAATCCGACTAACCCAACAAACGATTGCCAAGGTGATACTCTCCGTAAGGATCTCCCACGCAGTTGGTCCCTCAGATGGCGAGCGTAAGTATCCCTGCGGTTGAAGTTCGCACTCCAGCATCCACCGACCATAGCCTGCCCGTTGTACTGGCCACGCATCGACGCCGCGACCTGCTCCTCCGACATGCCATATTTGCTGCGTGCGTCTTCTATCGGCAACTCCGCAACAGGCCCAGAGAGGACCGTCCGGCTTACCGCGGTGGACCGAAGCCTGGTGCCGATTGAGCTCCTGCACACGTCCGAAGTCGCTCGAACAGAGCGGGCATTGCACCCGCTCCTTGCGAGCACCCGACGTCGTAGCGGAGGTTCCTGGGCTGGTGCTCGCGGCGAGATGAGCTGCAATGAGCTGCGCCGAGGTTGGAGCGGGAGCTGATAGGACGGGTATCGGCGTGCTGCCAGAATTGACCGACGACGGGAGACAGGTGTTGTCGCAGATACGGGCTCCAGAGGAGAGGGCGCGTGCATGTATTTGCGGACGGAGCACTCCGTGCAGCGCCGTACGTTGTTTGTAGGTGCGTGGCGCCTTGTGCTGGAAGACGGAAGTCGTGAAGGTAGTATGAGGGATGATCGACGGGTGGTGGGGCCATGATCCCGGACGCATCCCGGGAAGGGTTGGTCGCGACAGTACCCGGAGATACAGACGACCTGCAGTAACAGAGTCTATCAGAATTGACGGGTGGCTATGATGGAGTCACATACCTCTGGGTGAGGAAACCGGTCGCACTCGGGCCCCGTTGTCCAGACTCCACGAACGCAGTCGAGCCTTGGTCACTCTGCGCATTGAGGGTTGCTGGGGAGTCGAGATTGGCGGGCGGGGAATATGCTGGAGGCCCCTGTGAATCGTCCGAGGTCATATCGATGGACGAGTTGCTCTGCTGCATGCTGTAGACGGCGAAGAGCAGTGCGTGTGCGGTATAAAGAATGCCAGCTGTACTCACCGGCCTGATATAGCTGTGAACGAGGGTCGGTGGCAAGCGTTGAACACTTCGGCGGCGGCGCACTGGATATGATCGGGTGGCAAAGGAGGGTGAGCTGGACTCGGAGGCTATCCCGCGAAACGTCGGGCCGTCGTACTTACGAGTCGTAGTAGCGCACCAGCAAAAGCGTGGATCTAGAACGAGAACTAGCCAATACGCTCAACAGGGTCTTGCCTGCACCATAGGTTACCGAACTTCAGGAGGGATGCCAGATCGCGCGCGAAGGGGACTAGGGTGACGTGTAACTGGTCCCCGTGCCACCATAACACGCAGCATTCACGCACCAGGAGCACATTGCACTCGTTTGCCACCGAGTGCCACCGCTACTTCCGGACGGTCGACCAGGCGGCATGGACAAAGGAAGCCCTACATGATAGAGCGCGCGTACCCCAGCTCAGCTGCGAAGGCGTTACTTACTCTCTTGGTCGCATACCAACACACCGAGTACCACCGTGCCAGCTTCTCAAACGGCCATAGCGGACAGATCATGTTGAATGATAGGACACGGGCACGCCGCACTATGGTCCGTCGACAGGTCTTACTGTCGCGAGTCGATTGGCCGACCTGCATGATCCATATTAGCGGATCACTAGTGGTGGACGAGTTTCAGTACCTCTCTGAGCATATAACAACGTTGATTATGACCTTGAGTATAACTATGTTCGCCTCTAGTTCGTGACTAGTGTCGGCGGTGGTCAACCGTTCAGAACAAGTTGCACTCCGAGCGGGTCCGGGGCACTGAGGGCGCCTCTGGCCGCGTGGGACTTGCGTTCTACCACCACCTTCGAAATTCGAATCGCTGCCAAGACTCGGACTACCGGTATCCCAATCCACTAGAAATCCTTCTACGGACCGTGAAGACATATCAGAAAAGCACCACACATCTTTTCAGTGCCTGCGGGATTCGGGAAGTAGTCAGGTAAGTGCCATCCACATGCCACTATACGAAGAAGTGAACCATCTAGCCTTACTGATGAGCTGCCTCACTGTCAGAAATGCGGCGTATATCGTTTCTCTCCCTACCTACTGAGGTACAGTGCTTGGTGAAGGACGCAATATCTCCGTCGGACCTTCGAACCCACGTCTGCTTCTATCTATCTAACCCTTCTTGCGCTGCGCTCTACGACTCCCTCCACGACGCGGACGGGTTCTGGCAACACCTGTGCTGGAGCTGCGGTATCGGTATGCTTCCGGCAGAAGACCTTGACAGGGTACCCTGGCGCGATATTGCGATCAAATGCATCCAGTTGGACGGATTCTGCACACACCCGCAATGCGGCGATCCATCCGCTGAAGCTCTCCCACTTGCAGGCGAACGAATGCGCGAATCAGCTGAGCACATGACGCCGGGCGAGGTCATACTTGTCGACCAACACTTTCGCCACTCCTATAAGGACCTGCGCCTCGGCGCACATAAGGTGTTCAGTCACATCAGCTTTCACGACGACGTATACTTGCGAGCATTTCCAGTGAACGAGGATGCGTATGTGCGGTTCGATGAAGAGGATGCACCTTCCCCCATCCCGGAAAACTCCTCGCGTGTCTATCGGGGGCAACACCCGCTTGTCTCGCACAGCTTCGCAACCGCGGCGCCGGTCTACAACATGTACATCTTCGGCCTCTGTGATACGGACCTATACCCAGACTGTGACGGCGTACAGTCGCGTGCGGTGACTGTATATGACGTCTTGCCAGTGAACAGACTTCATGGGCAGTGCGTACAGCCACTCGTGCATGGGTCTTGATTTCTCTGAAACATCTGCACCGCCAGGCTGGACGAAGAGCTGAGGGTCTCGGATGCAGCGCTATACGTGAATGACCATGAAGATTGCATCGCAAAAAAGAACTGGACCCTCAAAGGCACCTTGGGCAATCTCACCTGCCTGCGCAAGATCCTGGCCATCTGGTACGTTTGGGCTCTCTACAGGCGTGCAGAGTGACCAATGAAATTTCGTACAGTCCCATTCGAACGCTATTGTACGAGGAAAACTCGGTTGCAGGTGCTTGCTATGATATAGAGCAGTACTGAATAGACCACTATCTGAGCCTTGGCAGAACACGTTTCGAATACTTGTGACATATCAGAGTCGCTCTAGCATATAGTTGGAACCTATCGATACCAGAAATCACTAGCTGTACGATGATCAACGCTCTTGTCTGTGATACGTTCCCCGAAAGCGTTGTACTCGTAAGACTTGTAGTCGTATCGGAAACCTGCTCTCGCAGCGAGGAAATCCCTACACGGAGTCAACAGCCCGATCATCAGCAACTGGTCTACGGGACTCCCGGCCACCGCCCGAGACCTCGCGAGCTGCTTCACATATTCTACCTCCTCTTCGGCCATGTGGCATTCTACGAGCAACGAACGCAGCAGAGGGCACGAGACGTGCCCGCTGGTAGAAACTTCCAGGTCCGCCAGTAACCGGCCAATACGAAGCTCCTCGGTGTCCCAAATTACGAGACCGAGGGACTCCAGTTGGGGAAGAGAGGATATGAGCGGACCCTTGTGACACAGCAAGATCCATTTGGAGAATCTGTGCTCGATCCAGAGGTGTGTGAGCGTCGAGAACGGGTGATAATTCGCGAACATGTCGCGTAGGCACCGCGCCATCTCCTCCTCTATGCGGTCTCTTGCTTGACTCATCCACTGCTCTCTCGCCTCCAGCTGCGTTTTCTCCGAGCGTACCGGGTTTAGCGCAATCATGGTCATCATTGCGTGGAGTGAGAGGAGACAAGTGACTTCGATGCGTAGGTGCGAGGCCTTCTTCCCATGGCATACTCTGGCCGATGCCACACTAGGAAGCAGTGCGAGCGCGTGGTATGCACCGAGAGAAGCGACACGGATTCTCGGGACGTCGATGTGGGAGAGCAACTCGCGCCTGAATGTTCCATGTCCTGCGGTCTTGGAGTGCCGATCCTCGGACTCGACGCTGAGAGTGTCCAGGACGTTCAACTGGACAGGGCGAGAGCCCCACTTGCTGTCCGCTGCACCGGTCCGTGAGGGTAAGTCGACATGGAGAGTGCGGAGGGCAGGGGTACGAGACAAGAGCGTCAACATACTGTGTACGAAGACGTTTGGGTCCCCCCTCCAAAGGGGGTCAGTGATCTCGAGATGGGCAAGGCGCGGGAAGTTGTTCGAAGGAAGGAAATGGAGCGCCGTAAGGCACAGAGATCGGAGGTTGTCGCAGCTCGCGAACAGAGGACCCATCACCTCCTGGTGGTGCTGAATCCGAATGCTTCCGCTGGTAAGAGCGCAATGCTCCAGATTGGTGAGCAGGAACTTGAACGTGAATAGCGCGTCAACGATTTCCGGCTGTAGCTCATAACAGTCTGCTTGTAAGACGCGAACGCGAGAAGCATAGCTGGTGAGTGCTTCCAACATCGACATGGTCGCATTTTTGTTGAGATAGGCGTAAATCGGACCAGATGTGCAGCGATGAATGTAGTGGACGAACTTCGGGTCGACGACTGTGGACCAGAGTGACGGGGTGCTGACTGCGACCTCTCGAGTCCAGTACTGACAGACCATAGTGATCGGGCATATGTCCTCGATGTAGACAAACTTGCGGGTAGGACCGTAGCGATTTGGACCTTGGATGTACAAACACGGCCTCTGGATAAGGCCAAAGATGTGGGAGAGTATCTCTGGAGGCAGGCGGTTGACAGGAAGGGAGGCGTTCTTCACGGTTCGGACAGCAAAAGGACATCGGAAGAGCGCGTCCTCGAGGGCGTTGAGCTTCAAGCAGGTCAGCGACAATACATCAGTCATCATAGGCGCAATGAAGTACGTACACCATCATTTCCTTCTATTCTGAAATTTATGTTAACGTGGGAGCCGCATGGAGGGGGTGAAATAGATGTACCTTTGGCGCACCTTGTCTAGAACTTGCAGGGTGGAGATGCGCTCGTACAACGTCTTGGCCACTCCGTTCAGTTCATGAGTATGTCTTGCGAGCTCTGACTTGTTAATGTGAGCAGCCGCGCTCCTGCCCGAGCCGGACGCTGACATGAAGGATACTACTTTCAGTAATTTCGAACACAGTGCGGATAGGCGACTCGATTTTCTGTTTAGTAACCGAGCCTTGAACGCTCAAAATATGGTGCCGCGTGTATAAGTGACATACCAAGCTGAGAGCAGCACACTTGAGAACCTAGAAAGGTGAACCGTGAAGGCGGAAACCTGAAGAGTAAGTAACGAGCTCGGTCCTTGGTCGACGTCGTGCCAGATCATACTTATGTGAAGACTCATGATCATCGTGGGATGCACTGCCACCGGTTGGGGATGCATCCCAGAATGGCAGGTCTTGTCGTTGGGCCCTCTAGACCATGATACATGATGCGCCAGGGAGTCGACTGCTATTGAATAGTTAGTTTCTCGCGTGACTCAGGAGGAGGGTATCGTCAGAAAATACAAGCGCCTTGACAGACGTAACAAAGAACGTGTTCCGATATCATGTCCTAGTCTAAGTCGGCCCGTCGGGTGTAATGGCGAGGCCACTGTTCTCGGACGTCGGACTCTGCTGATTTTTATTCAGTATTGTTGTTTGTTCCTACACCGACGCAAAACGCCCTTCCTCTCCTATAATGCTTTTGTATGCGCGTGGCCACCACAGCCTGTGCGGCACTGCGCTCTCCCACTCGCTTATATGGAGTGTCCCGACGTTGTCTTGTATCTAAGTTGCGGAATCAACGTCGCGGTCAGAACCCGGGGCCCTTCTCTTCTCGGACGGGGGATGGGTCTTTGAGATACCAACGCTGCTCACATGCCTTGTTGCAAAACTCTACAGTTGCCTGGTCCAGCCAGTCAAACAGAGCCACTGATCCACCCTGAAGGTGATGCAGATGTTCTCGTATGATGGTTGGTCAGAGGACGAAGAGAAGTACCGAATCCATGTTTGCACCCCTGTTGATGCACGGGCGACCGAAGCGAAGACCGGGAGCAGAGTTGATAAGGCACTTCCTGGCCCTAATAGTGGCACGTGTTCAGCCGCAGATAAACAGAATAGCGTGTAGACCGATGCCCTTGACATTGACACGGGGAGAAATCACTACTGAATGGCACAATAATAAATAGCAACTTATTAATCGGTGTGGTGCGAGAACGCTGTCATGTATACATAAGGAACTTCATGGAACTATGGACTGCCACCGTGACCCTGCATCGCCAGAGTTTAATATACATACTGGGAGATTGCACCGAGAACAACTTGAACGGCAGTACGAAATATCGGAGGGCATGAATGGACGTCATGCGCGCACATGGCGAGTGCCGTGGCGCGACATTACGCAATTGACTAGAACGGCAACGCGGGAGCGACCTCAGATGTCTCGGCCTCAGGCCCCTCGTCTTCCTTCTCCCCTGGGGCCTCCGAGCGGGAACTAACTGGCAACTCGAAGCTGTCATCGTCGTCGGACCGTGCCGACAGGTTTGGGTTCACGAAACCTCCGAGGGACGAGATGAAGCTCGGTGTGTTATCGTACGGGTTTCTGGAGGAATGCAGAGGATCGTCGGGGTCGAGCCTGACGACCATTTGATTCGCTTCCTGCAGTTCGAGGAGGAAGTGTGAGATCAGGATGGACGTGAGTCTGACAAGGGACGATTGGTGAGTGATCAGTAGACCATCACTGGCCACAGAATGGTGAAAGGCATACGGCGCAGTAAATCCGGTGACATAACTGCTTCCTGCGTTATCAGTAGCTATCTGTCGAGGTATCAACGAAAGTGAACTTGCAGCATGAAGGTGAGAAACTGGCTCACCGCAGTCGCTGACAAGACGAGGTGGAGGACATTCAGACCGAACAGGGTCCTAATTCCCGTGGTCGAGAGTCTGTCAGATATGATAACACGTGTGGTGCGGCACGTACACAAAATATATGACTCCTGTGCGTACAGTCAGGCAGTCAATAAACTATAAAGATCATGGACGCGTTTCCACAGAGAGACATACCACTGCGAAGCAAGATGTCCGACATCGTCATTCTCCTGGACTGGCCGATACCCCTCAGGGTGTCCCGACTGCTTAGCTTTGTGCAGGTGACATATATGAGCAGGATGTCGGCAACGATTAGCGGTGTTCGAGAGACGATCACGACTGTAGAGTTCCATGGTTAGCGTGTACCGGTGCATATAAGGTTTGGGCAACATACGCCTTGCACGGAGTCAGTACGAGTAATGTGTGGGTTTGAACGAGCTGACTCACCTAAGGACAAGTGCGACAGTTGTGTTGTCCGAATGGAGGCATCCAAACGGCGGGACAGCGTGTCCTGAGAGATGATAGCCATATGGAACCTAGACCATAGACTATCAGTGTTGTGCGCGAGCTACATGCTTCAAGGAACATTGATCCACTGGCACTCACCAGATTGACACCTACTGGCGCTAGAGACAGAGCGCAAACGAGTAGTCCGAGGAGCTTCCTCCTACTCAGCACATATGCACGGAGGGCAGAGAAGGCTTATCACGACTGTTAGTTCATACTGTAGGTACCCATGAATTGAACGCATGACCCACCGGCTCCGGGAACATATTGCACTGATCCAATCGCCTGCGCCGCCATTACGACCGAGGTACATCTGAGGAAGTCGACAGTCAGTTTCCAGTACCTTGAACTCTGTGAGGCTATACACAGACCGCTAGTTCTGGTCAGATTTGCCAGTGCATGGACTGTCTCAGAGCCTGCTCACTTGATCCGAAGGGAATGATGCCCAAACGACCATGTTCATGATACAGAGCGTCAAGGTCATCCACCTATTCGCGAAGAACAACAGTGACGCTCCGGTCCGTTTAGCGGTCCAGAAGCACGCGACTTCCCGGTCAAATGTAATGAAGGC
Organism: Cerioporus squamosus; assembly: GCA_022592435.1. NCBI lineage: Eukaryota > Fungi > Basidiomycota > Agaricomycetes > Polyporales > Polyporaceae > Cerioporus > Cerioporus squamosus. Next base: position 11,033 of record JABYQS010000492.1, read on the forward strand.
GTCGCAGATGACGATGACTACGAAGAGAGCAAGCGTCAGGTCGACAGGGACAAGCATGCGATGGACAGAACGTACCCGTGGCTGCTACAATGAGGTATTCTTGTGTGTAGCTGTCCGGCAGCGTCAGCAAGCGCCGTGGTCCGCGACGAGAGGCCGTTGGTATGCGACGTACATGGTGTCGTATTGGGCGACTATCGCAGCGGCATCTGCGTCAGAAGACATGGCGAAGTCGAATGAGGGCCTTCAGGTCGTCCAGAGCCGCGAGTATTGTCGCAACGCTATTCGTGATACAACGGGCTATATACTGAGCATGACTCTACGGTCCACATATAAGATGCCGACCGCGCATGGCTGTGGAGAGTACGTACCTCGGCCACATTCGCGGTATCTTGCGCGACTGCTTCGTCGGAGATAGAAGCGATGCGAGCACGAGGTAGCGGTTCACCTGAACCCTGGTAGTCGCTTTGTAGTCGAAGAAGCAACATGAAGGTCAATCCAACGTTCAAGCATGACAGTTGGCAGAACGACCTACAAGCTTTAGGTTCACGCCCCATTGCGGCTCCGGCCAGTCTGCCCGAGGAGTTCCCAGTTCTCTTTCGCAGGAGCTTCCATGGCAGCTTCCCGCCTACCGCAGCTGGATGGAATTCGCTTGGGACGAAGCCAGTGTGTACTGATCATGTAGCCATCATGCAGCGTCATCCACATGAGATGGGCAGCTTGCTTCGAGACGTGGCGGAACTTCAGCGAGAACCATACCGCCCTCTCCAGAAGCTGGACAACGCAGCTATGCTCGATGTCACCTAATACCATGTACAGGTTTGCGGCCGTACGCGGCGGTAGCTGCGTCTTCACGTCTTCGTGGGCTCGGATGGCCCGATGGGTACACCAGTTCTTGGGTGATACAGCTGGGTTCCGCACTGGTTATTGCGAAAGCCGGTGGGACCATAGAGACCACCACGAGACCTGCGTTTTTCTCTGCACCCGCGGCTGCGAGTGTGTCGGCAGCTTCGTTGCCCGGGTGGCCATCGTGTCCCTACACACACTTGAACACAGAGTTGGCTTCCCTGGCTCGTAGCTTCGCCACCGCCTGGTTAGCGAGGCGTTTATAAGCGGTGACTTCGTGTTTACCTGCCACTTCGTGAGCGCCCCGTGACGATTGCAGAGTCAGTGATGTGCATCATCCATCTATCGTCCACAGGGAGCGAGACCGCCATCATCATCGCGGTCGTTTGTCCGGTCTGGTTGGTTCTTCCATCGAGGATGGGAGACGCCTACTTCTGTTCAGTGCCTCATCTGTGGCGACATAGACATCTGCACCTGCACAGACATTTGTATCAGGACATCATGAGTTGAGTTTACTTTTTAACACTGCTGAACCTAATCCGCACGGCCAGATGGATGCAATAAGAGCTTACCTCACGGAGCGCCTCGCGGGTCACCAGGCCTGCTTGCCCTCAACTTCGCGGTTCTCAGGCTAGCACTGGTTCTGGTACGGTTGCTGTACATACGGTGCCCCAAAATCAGAATATGATACTGTGTCGGGATCTGTCATGTATGTGGTATGGGATACTTACATAGCTGCGGTTCTACATAGTGCGCAACGTCGTGAGGAGACGGCGGTTCCCTGGCTATGCCACCCCGCCAAAGTGAGCAGTCGATAGGTTTCGGGGAGCAGATGAATTCCTACTGTCGCGCGAGTGACTGAGCAGAGAATTGTTGCCATGAGGAGTCGATCACGAATGCAAAGGAGGAGTACGTACCTCTGGATCTCCCCATTACTCCCAGTTCGAATTGTATTGCGTCTCCATCTCAGGCTTGTTAGTCATAAATTAGTGACCTTCTCTCGACTCTTACGACCACAATTCTAGGCCAGATCCCACCTCCTGTTGATCAGAGTATCACGATACTTGACTCTTGTCTCTCAGGAGGACAATGTGCCACCGGAGCATCTGCCTAAAGCTTGCGACACTGGTTGAGGAATTAGAAAACCTCTATCAGCTGCTGCGATCCTTCAGGGAGGGGGTAATGGGGAGTTTCGCTGGAAGGGCGTGTACACGTGTGTACCCGGCGGCACCGGTAGTGAGATTGAACAATTTGGATTGTATTGTATTGAAATAGAAGAGAAGGCACTGTAGGCGTCATGACTTCATACAGAGAACGGAGTGCGTACAGTCTGCAACCCGGTCACGATGAGCCTTGCTCACCACTTCCGCTGCCAAGGTTCATCCTCCTCTCGATCATCGTCCTCGCAGCCTCTCCAGGATCGCACTTCGTCAGTCGGTCGTAGTCGTACCAAACCAGCACCGAATCTGACTCGGTCACGATCCGGCGCTGGGCGTACGACCAGATCGCACCCATGACATGGAAGTGCGTCTTCGCCTGTCGGGCGGACACATCGGAGCCCACGCGGGAGAGCTGCCCGCGGTGCGGCTTGTGCGCGACGAGGAGGGTGTCGGGGTAGACGACCGGACGCTTGAAGTCCACGGAGAGGGACTTGAGGATGAGCGAGACGCCTTTGCCCTTGATCATCGCGTCGGCTTTCTCGAGGCCCCCGAGCTCGTGCCCGAGCGCGCGCATCCAGTGTATGCGGCCAGACTCGAAGAAGCGGACATACCGCACGTTGTTGACGTGCCTGGGGGTCGGTTGGGCATGCTGTGAGGGAGATATACGTGCTGCGACGAGATTGTTGTACGCACTGGAATGAATCATGGTCTCCCCATACAATCTGCTGTTCCCAGAAGCTGTCGGGGTCGTAGCCCAGCTCGAGTAGCTTGGCGCGGCCCTCATCTGCTGGTGAGAGGTCCTCCGCTGGTGGGTCAGGCGAGTCGGGTCCTACAGTGCCCGGCGGAAGGTGGAAGGGGGACGTCGGGTCTCTGAACCGGTCCAGCAGAGTCTGATCACAGGAAATGCCAGCTGTCAGTAGATGCAAGGCGAGTGTAAGGGAAGGCGTGCATACATTTATCGACACTGACGAATGCCGTGCACCCAGAGGTGAGTTGCGACACACCGCGCGTGAAGCAGCTCCGAATATTCCGTGAGGCCTTCGTCGAAGAAGAGCGTTCATCTCCTGCTAGTTCTTGTATACGAAAGTCGTCGGTACGGGGAGATGGTGGGGAAGGAGAGAGCGCGATCGCGCCTGCCCGGATGACCGAGGCGGAACATGGTGGCCGGAAGCAGGCCCGGCACGTCGCGTCGCGTCGCGTAAGTACTCCTCCTTTCCGCAACCTTGACCATTGACCACATCTGGACCTATCCGGACCACATCCTCGTGCTCCATTTCACCTCGCAATCTGGCAAGCTTCCGACACTCTACTTACTTACTTTATACATTCCCTCTGTTGTCCTCGTGAACTCCCGGCGCACAGTTCTCGAAGCAACGCGAACCGAGCGCAACCACCATGAGGTCTTCCCAACCGATGCAAGTCATGTTGTGCTCTCTACTTCCCTGATAGCTTGCTTAGCCAATCTGTGCGCAATGCCCAGTACAGTCAACGTCTTCGTGTCCTCTCCTGACACGCGGTCGGAGCGTCGATATGATCTCAGCCTGACAGTGGGCCAGCTGAAGGTGCGCACACCGGTTCTTGCTGCGTTTTCTCACTATAGTCTTGTCAATTGCAGAACAAGCTTGAGTTGATCACTGGTATACCCCCGCAAAACCAATCGATCTCTGTCTACGCTTCGGACGATGCGCCTGAGCCGGTCGTAACGCTCAGCGATGACAATCGGCCGCTTGGGTTCTACGGGCTGAGGGATTGGCAGGTACTCAAGGTGCGCCTGTCCGCGTGCTCACGACTAGTCATGCATTGATGAAGGACGCATCGTTGTCCAGGTTACGGACCTGAACCCCGCTGCATCGTTCACGGGCCAACTAACGGACACGTCCCAAGTGGATAAGTTCGAGCTGAGCGAGACCGAGTATGCTCAGCGACAAGGTGAGTAGCTTCATGATGGTCAACGCAATTTTTCCGTTCTTACTCCTACTCTCGAAAGACACGGTCCTTGCGTACAAGCAGCGAAACAAGATTGGCAGGTTTGCGGAGAAGCCTGCTGAAGAGTCTGCCGAATCCGAGCCTGTGGAGATCACGGTGGGCGCGCGCTGCGAAGTCGAGTCCACAGAAGAGGACTTCCGCAAGCGCGGCACCGTGCGGTATGTCGGACCCACAGACTTCGCGAAGGGCATATGGGTGGGAATCGAGTACGACGAACCCATAGGGAAGAACGATGGCTCGTGAGTGTCGTCCGCATGGGTGCGTCAGATTGTTGCTGACTCGCTTCGCAGAGTGAAGGGCAAGAGATACTTCGAGTGTAAACCCAACTTTGGTGTCTTCGTCAAGCCCGAGCGTGTCAAGGTCGGCGACTTCCCTGTGGAAGAGATCAGCTTCGACGATGACGAGGAGATATAACCTTTGTGAGCCATGTTTGCCATCCTTACTACTGACATCGCTGTTCTAACTCGCAGTCCAGGATCCCATGGCGAAGAGGTGGCACGATACCTGTATATCTGTAAACACATCATTTTCCTTCCATGCATCACCGTCACGATCGTCCTTCCGTGTGCTGTACCAGGTGTGCTACCAGCTGCTTGGGTGGAAAACCAGGACCAGCCATGAGTGTAAGTTGCTCTCTTCGTGTCGATTCTGGGATGGCTCGTGACCGCGACGTCGTGTGCAGAATCCCGTTGTGAGGTTGCATGCATTACGCTGGGATGTTCAACTTCTGTTCAGTATCTGTCCACCTGTACCCATCGCCCTACCCAGCACTAGTAAGTACTGGCAGGCACTGCACCGGCGCGAATGACTGGGCTTGTTACTTAGTAACAGTTGTCCGAAGTGTGCTCCTCCCACCATTCCCGCCCGCTTGTTACGCCGACCTTCCTGTCCTTGGATATTCTTGCGTACACTCCGCGGGTATCTGCCTGGCTTTGACCCGAATATCCTTGCGTCTCCTCCCGACGTTGGTCATACAGCCGGTGCTAGCTGCCAGTGCATCCCGCTACTGCAGTGCTGAGTGTGGTTGGCTGAACAAGCAGAGTTTCCAAATCGAGCGCCGTGAGAACATACTGGAACCGTCCGGAAGTTCGCACGCTCGAGACTGACGCTGACTGACGCATCGAGTAATTGGGACGAGGACGCGCGTCGCCCTTTGTCTCCAGATCCTCATAAGCTCGGGCCTGTCTCTGTACTCTCACTCTTTCCACCACCTACTTCACGACTCTCGACGATATGGCTGACCCCAGTGGCGCTCCTGCCGGCCCCGGCCCCAACGACACCAGCACTGCGATTCTCAGGCAGAAGAAATCGTGCGTATTGCGGCCACTGCAGCGAGGAGTGTACTGACCATCATACCTAGGCCTAACCGTCTCATTGTCGATGAGGCGACCTCAGATGACAACTCTGGTGAGTTAACACGCGACCTCGCTAAGTTTGGGAACTGAAGACGGTGCAGTGGCGACCATGAACCCCGCGACTATGGAGACCCTCCAGCTCTTCCGCGGAGATACGATCATTGTTCGGTATGTCACTTCTTCTACTTCTCTAGCTCTATTTCTGAGCGTATATGCAGTGGCAAGAAGCGGCACTGATACCGTCCTCATCTGCTTGAGCTCGGATGACGTCGAGGAGGGCAAGATCCAGATGAACAAGGTCGCCCGCAACAACCTCCGCGTCAAGCTCGGTGACATGGTCAACGTGCACGCGTGCTTGGACATCAAGTACGGCAAGCGCGTCCACATCCTCCCTTTCGACGACTCCATCGAGGGTCTGAGCGGAAACATCTTCGATGTCTACCTGAAGCCCTACTTCCTTGAAGGTATGTGCATCTCGCATACATGAAGGGTTTAATTGCTTAATCAAGTTACTATTAGCATACCGTCCCGTCCGCAAGGGCGACACCTTCCTCGTCCGCGGTGGTATGCGGACAGTGGAGTTCAAGGTCATCGACACCGATCCCGCGGAGTACTGCATTGTCGCGCAAGATACGGTTATCCACACAGGTGCGTGGCTTTGAATTATACAGACAGTGCGCCGCCTGACATATTGCTCAGAGGGAGACCCGGTGAAGCGCGAAGAAGAGGAGGCGAACCTCAACGAGGTCGGTTACGACGATATCGGTGGCTGCCGCAAGCAGATGGCGCAGATCCGTGAGCTTGTTGAGCTCCCTCTTCGCCATCCTCAGCTCTTCAAGTCCATCGGTATCAAGCCACCACGCGGTATCCTCATGTATGGTCCCCCCGGTACCGGTAAGACGCTCATGGCGCGTGCGGTCGCAAACGAGACCGGCGCGTTCTTCTTCCTCATCAACGGTCCGGAGATCATGTCCAAGATGGCGGGAGAGTCGGAGACGAATCTGCGGAAGGCGTTCGAGGAGGCCGAGAAGAACTCGCCGTCCATCATCTTCATCGACGAGATCGACTCTATCGCTCCCAAGCGTGAGAAGACCAACGGCGAGGTCGAGCGTCGTGTCGTATCGCAGCTGCTCACCCTCATGGACGGTCTCAAGGCGCGCTCGAATGTCGTCGTTATGGCCGCGACTAACCGTCCCAACTCCATCGACCCTGCCCTTCGTCGGTTTGGTCGGTTCGACCGTGAGGTTGACATCGGCATCCCGGACCCGACCGGCCGTCTCGAGATCCTCCGTATCCACACCAAGAACATGAAGCTCGCCGACGACGTCGACCTCGAGCAGGTACGTTTCGTCTCAAGCAGGTTCAATACCGTTACTGACTGTATGCGCTCCAGATTGCCGCAGACACCCACGGTTACGTTGGTTCCGATCTCGCAGCTCTTTGCTCGGAAGCCGCCATGCAGCAGATTCGGGAGAAGATGGACCTCATCGACCTCGAGGAGGACACCATCGACGCGGAGGTGCTTGACTCGCTCGGCGTCACCATGGAGAACTTCCGCTTCGCCCTCGGCACATCGAACCCCTCTGCCCTGCGCGAGACTGTTGTCGAGGTGCCCACCGTCAAGTGGGAGGACGTTGGTGGTCTCGACAAGGTCAAGCAAGAGCTCCAGGAGACCGTCCAGTACCCTGTCGAGCACCCTGAGAAGTTCATCAAGTACGGTATGTCGCCGTCGAAGGGTGTGTTATTCTACGGTCCTCCTGGTACTGGTAAGACGCTTCTCGCGAAAGCTATCGCCAACGAGACCCAGGCGAACTTCATCTCGATCAAGGGTCCCGAGCTGCTTACTATGTGGTTCGGTGAGTCTGAGGCGAATGTTCGTGACGTCTTCGACAAGGCGCGTGCGGCCGCACCTTGCGTCATGTTCTTCGACGAGTTGGACTCGATCGCGAAGGCGCGTGGCGGGTCCTCGGGCGATGCAGGTGGTGCAGGCGACCGTGTCCTGAACCAGATCCTGACGGAGATGGACGGTATGAACGTCAAGAAGAACGTGTTCATCATTGGCGCGACGAACAGGCCAGACCAGATCGACCCTGCTCTCCTCCGTCCAGGTCGTCTCGACCAGCTCATCTACATCCCTCTTCCCGACGAGCCTTCGCGTCTCTCCATCCTCAAGGCCGCGCTCAGGAAGTCGCCCGTTGCGCCCGACGTTGACCTCGCATTCCTCGCGAAGCACACGCACGGGTTCTCTGGTGCCGATCTCACTGAGATTTGCCAGCGCGCAGCGAAGCTGGCCATCCGCGAGAGTATCGAGGCGGATATCCGGAGATCCCGTGAGCAGAAGGAGAAAGAGGAGGCTGGTGACGTGAAGATGGAGGACGAGGCTGAGGAGGAGGACCCTGTCCCGTCATCACAAGGTATGCACCTTCGTTAATGTTGACATTTCAATAGTGATGCTGATTCCTCAAACAGGGAACACTTCGAGGAGGCGATGCGTTTCGCTCGTCGGTCGGTTTCAGACGCGGACATCCGGCGCTACGAGATGTTCGCGCAGAACCTGCAGCAGTCACGGTCCTTCGGGAACAACTTCAAGTTCCCCGAGGGTGGTGCGCCGGCAACGACGAGCGCGCCTGCTGCGACCAACGCAGGGTTCGGCGAGGACGCACAGGACGACGACTTGTACGCTTAGACAGCTGCTTCCCCTTCCTCCCTCTGCATGCTCTTTGATGGATCGTTTTGGCTTCGAGCTGTGTAATTTTGGCGCAAAATGACTAGATCGTATGGCCAGTGTAGTATATCGAATGCATTGATCTCTTCCTCGTCTGTGATGCGGGAGTGACTGTCGAGTGTCGAAGCAAGGCTTGTGTTCTGGTCGGCGGGCAATTTGTGATCCCGAGGGCGAGGCGGAGTGACGCCATAGACGTCGACCGCGCGTGGCCCACGCACGCAGCTCGCTCTGCCCAGTGAACCTCTGCCGCTACCTCTACTTCGCTCCTTCCCTTCCCGTCTCTCTAGCTTCCCCTCCTTTCTTGCTCTTGTTCCCGTTCTCTGCCGCAGCGCTCGACGTTGACATCGACGTTGACATCGACAGGAGGCTCGAAGTTGCGTGACCCGGCTGCGCGTCCTCGTGAGCGCGATGGAAGTCAAGAAGGCGTTTACGTCTGCCACCCGCACCGTGTCCTCGTCCTCGCTCCGCGAACGCCTCAGCAGCCTCAGCAGCCTCACGGCGACACCTCTGAAGCCTGTGAAGAACCTGCAAGCCCACATCGAGTGCGTGTCCTGTCGTGTGTTGAGGCGCTGGCATCCGGGATCTGTTGTTGACCGTCTTGCGTTCGTCCCCTCATGCCTTTGTTCGCTTCGACGCGTCGCTTGGTGCTTGGTGCTACGACGTGTGGCTTGGGCGATGCAGGTTTGTGCCGGCGAAGATCCCGAGGAAGCGGAGACTGCAGACCCTCGCCGTCGCGATATGGTCCACCCTGATCGCTCTTGCGACATTCGCGTTTTTCTTCCTCTTGTGAGTGATCCTTTACCCTTCGACTACCCGGAACTTCCAAGGGTTTTCCCTCTTCATGCGCGTCGATGTGCTGACTGCCCATGGGTGCGCAGGTCCTTCCCGCCACTATGGCCGCTCCTTGCCGCGTACTGGATATGGATAGCGTATATCGACAAGAGCCCGGAGCACGGAGGGCGCATGAGTCCGTGGTTTCGCTCGTTGAGGTTCTGGAGGTACTTTGCTGAGTACTACCCTGCATCGTGAGTCCCCCATCTGTTCGCGCGCGTACTCTGCCGTGCTGACGCCCGCGCAAGATTCCTGAAGGTATGTATCGACGGGCAGCACACGTAGGCAGTTCCTGATTGCGTGGTAGACGTGCGACCTCCCGCCAGATAGGCCATACGTCTTCGGATATCACCCGCATGGTGAGTGGCACACTGTCTGCGCTAATTGGCAGATGGCTCATCGCCGTGTCTGCTCTAGGAATCATTGGGATGTGAGTGACCTTTGTTGACCCGGCGTGGAGCATCTCCAACCCTCCTCCGTGACGTTCAGGGGCGCTATATGCACATTCGCAACGGAAAGTACGCATCCCCAGTCTCCGTTCCTGCGTCGCGGAATCACTCAAGGCTGGCAGGCACAGGCTTTTCGGCCGCGTTCCCTGGGATAGTCCCACACCTCCTCACGTTGGCGACCAACTTCCGCGTTCCGTTCTACCGCGAC